>JBAJNP010003869.1:0-14071 GCA_036877545.1 Yasuhikotakia modesta
TGTAACAATACTGAGATGAAATGCAATATACTTCCAATCTTATTTTCTCTTGCCGCAGGCAGCTGTGATCATTTACAATGCTGTTTAGACGTATGTCTTACTTATTAAAGCCTTGATTTTAGGAATAAATACAGGTCCCTTATTAAACCTATCATGACAATATTAAAAAATGCTTGATTTTTCTCTCTGACCTGTCTTTTTAAAACCAAACGGTGTAGCTCAACTAGAGCATTGTGTTAGCAAAACTAAGGTTGTGTGTTCAATTCCCATGGAACACAAGCAGGCTACTGATCAAATGTATACCATAAATACACTAAGTCTCTTTTCTGCCAAGTGATTTGATGTAAATGTAATCTTTGATTATTGTTCCAACATAATGTAGGCGATTTGTTAGCACAATGTGTGAATCCAGATATCAACACTAAAGCACACAGTTAACGCTGATGCTCAGAGGCCCAAATATTTTCAGCTGCATAAACACACAGTGTTGCTACAGCCAGCATTTAAATGCATAATATGAACTGTGATGACCTTGTCATGCTGTGATCCAGAGCAAGAACACCTTGTTTCTCCTCAGCTGCTCACAGCAGGCTGGACACACTGCCAGTATGATGCAAATCAGTTGCTGTCTGTGCTTATCAAAGACTTTAAATCCATTTCTATGGAAACATATTAGAAATTCTCAGCTTTTATCAAAATACAGGAAGTATTATGGATTTGTCAATGATTTTTTAAAACTACAATAATTCATTGACTTTTACAATTAGTTTCCAAATTATGTGTCTCATTCCTAATGTAATTTTTATCTTAATTTTTAAATAGTAACTTAATTTAATAGCAAGCATTACTAAAATAATACATTTACATGTATGCATTTGCAAAACTTTTTCCCCATTTTATCAATATATGCATTCTGTGACTTACTGTTCAAGTAAAGGTTTTTTGTTAAAAAAAAATAATACACATTAATTTTGTTGCCACACAGCTTGTCCAAGTTTACAGATGTTGCTGTGCAGTATACAGTGACTGCACAACGGCTGTGTTTGGGTGGGTACATTTACTGTATAAGCTTGCATGTGGGCAGCCAATGGCTTGCCTGATTCTCAATGCAGTGTGGGTGTTTATTGACAGTAGGGGGGCTGACACTCTCCCGGGTCTGATCCTTAAGAATGAGTCTAGTCATGCATAACATGAGCTGTAGTGAAATTACTGACGCCTGAAAGGCCCTATACAAAATCTGAATAGTGAGGGCAGAAGAGCATCGTAGAGCAAACGGCAATCGGTAATATTTCAAATGAGTCATACCATAGAAATGATGCATTATTACTGCACAGCTACCGCTGCAATGATCTGCAGTGATTGCTATGAACTGAAACCATCATAAAACAATGGAACCATTGAGAGAGCTATAATATTTGGAAAACATTTATATTTTCCCCAACTCTCTTTGAAATGCCAATGCTGAAGAGTCATTGGTCAGTGTTAGTCATCATCTGTATGCTTATACAAACTCATCCTGCTATATCAAAGGACTGAATGTATGGCAAAAGCAGATCTTTGGATGAAACAGTGAGGATATACTAGGGATGACATAAGAGACTCACTTAAATTCCTTTAGTTCCAATGTTGAAAAATGGGGATGAGGTCATCTCCCACCAGCATCCCAGTGAAGTTAGTTATGACATCATGCACTTACTATGTCATGTTCTCAAGAGGACTCATGCAGGCGGCACTTATAAAATATTCACATTATTGCTCATCACAATTGTATGCCTCTTTTTCCTGCTTTATTGCAAAATACCACCTTGGAAGGTGTTTACGTACAGCTGCGATATGTTTGAATGTTAAAGACAGCAGATTGTAAAGTAAAAGTCTCTTGTCAGGGATTTGTTTTTTTTCAGAGATAAAAATAAGAGCAATTGGTGAAAAAAATTTACAACATGCTCAGGTCAAAAGGAGATTTACAATCAATGAGATAGACAAGCCTTTTTTGGCAGCCAATGTGTTTGGCCACGCAGGCAGTATTCAAACAAGGGACCTTGTTTTCTCAGGGTCGAGATATATATTACGAGGGGACTGTGAGATTTATAGGCTAACTAATGAGAAGGATAGCTACCCTAATCAAGCTGCAAAGTCATATTGCAGCCACTGCAGGCAATGGCTTCCAGGTCAAGGGCTTACTTACAACCTAAAAAAACAGCTGAAAATATGTAATGAATACATTCTGTTATATAATTTAGGTTATTATTATTATTATTGTAAAAAATAAGAAGTGCGAGAGGGATAATTTCAGAACAGGAAAATGGTTAAGATAATGAAAAGAAAATGGTGAGGAAAATTTGCCCTGGCAAAAGAACTACACTAAATATGTTGCTTTTGAATGCTGTTCATTTGTCTGTTACTAATAGCTAGCAATGATCTTAAAAACATTATGCTAAGCCACATATCATTTATTACCTGTGATAATCTTTACCTCCTCCTACTTGACCTGCAAGTCTTGAAAAGGATAGACAAAAGATTCAGATGTTGAATTCAGCGTATGAAACCGTTGGTCCTTCTGGAGTCACAGTTCTTATTAACTCACACTGATAAGCTGACTCATACTGTGGCATCTGGTAGTTCACCACTAATCAACATATGCAAATATTCTTAAGTGTGTTTTCAGTGTGTGTCTGATGTGGGACAGAGTTTTCTACATTTTCACCATTATGATATTAATTATCATTATATAGCTGCAGACTGTGACTGGATACAGATTTGACTATGAACAATGGATCTAACACTAAGTTAACTAACTTAAACACACTTTGTACACAACCTTTTCCAACAGTGTGCATGTATGCAAACTGTACATCACAGAAGAACATCCCGTTACAAATGTAACCTCGGTTTACCCCCCTGAGAAAGGGACTGAGACACCCTGTCTGGTTTGACGGTATGGGGAATGCTTTTAGTCTGACTGGCGTCTGAATATCATGTTTAATCATGCCAATCCAATTGGCCCACGGCACTGTTTGATGCACAACAGGTGCGTTTGCGAGTATATTAGGGCACCTGTAGAACATGTCATCAACTTCTTTGTCTAAGGAAGACGTAAACAGGCACCCTTAAGGTGTGGCAATGAGACAGTGTCTTGTTCTTTTTTTTCAGCAAGGCAATGTAACACACGGAAACAGGATGTTACCTTTTGCAAGCGTGACAGACACATTTAAGGGGAGCTAGATAGGTGGCCACTTGAACGTTGTCCTTTAGACAAGCAGGAAAAGTGAAGACCTTCTAAAATGAACGTGCTGCTTAGCACACGCCCCCATTATCGACTAAATGCACAAACATGCTAAAAATATTTTACACAAGGACGTGTTTGAACGCAGATCTCTGAGGCTAATGTCAACAGGCCATCAAAGCTAAATGTCCTGCTCATGTCCTGCTCCGGGGAGGGCTAAGGACCCATCATAGCAATAGGACTGCCACTTTACATATTCACATACATCTCAGATAATAAACAATATAACGGGAGCTATAGAATGATTGGCCCCCACCCACCTGGAACTAATGTCCTCTTTTCCTTATCTGAAGAGTGCTAACGGACAGCTAACTACACTCACTCAAAACTATTGACTTTCAATGGAACTCTGTTAAACAAAGTTTTCATGTGAAGTTAATATAACAAAAAGAATCTAACTAAAATCTAAAATCTATTCATCTATAATTTGAATAATAAAATTGCTGCGACATACAAAATGGTATGAATAATCCAGTACTAAATGCAAAATCCTGACTTTCTGTCTGAAAGAGTGCATGGGGGTAAAACATGGCATATGGTGCATATGGGTTGATTCTGATTATATAAATTATATGGGAGAGAAGTGCTGCTGGCAGCTTAGTGCTTAAGGACCCAGACTGCTATGCAAAGCCTTTTAGTAATTCTTGCTGTGGTATTATTGTATTCACTATAAAGGCACTTAAAACCAGGTTTTCTGTGGGGGGTCTATATTTGCAACTGGTGTTCTGTAGGTCACACATAAAAAACAACTGTCAATTGATGAATAACCAAGAAATAAGCAATACATTCTTCTCTTCATGTCTACAGGGCTGCCAATTATGGACACTCGGTACCTTGGTACCTAAAAATCTCTTATTTAGTGTCTGGAAGGTCTATATGATAGCTTTTCATCATATTGTTGCTGGATCTGTGCCATGTCCGAACTGAATGAGTTTCTGTTTGAGGATTTTGACTAGTCATTTTGAGACAGTAAACTACTATATGACCCAAAGCACCACAGACCACAGCCCACTGAAAATAGACAAATAAATGGTGGATATTTAATTACTGAACGTTTAGGCCTCTGACACAGCAGCTGTGTAAAATGATGCAAGCCGTGCTACTGCAGGCTCACCTCCCTGCAGATATAGGAAAACAAAATGTGTGTCAACAGATCAATAACTGGATTTGGTTTGGGGCTGTGAGAGTCAGAATAAGCAATGCTGCCTTGTGAACAAAAGGAAATTACAGCTAGCCTAAAGGTTAATCAGACTGTTTACGTCATAATACGTAAACGGCTGAAGTCTTATTGCTCTTTGCTAAATGGTGCAGTTGTCAGTCTAGGGTTTAATGTGGATACATTTCCACTCTGCCAATGGACCAGATAAATACAAAGAAAAATCAGACCTGCTCCTAGAGAGTTTATGTAACTACTTTGTGCTGGTCAGCCACTTTAGAGACTTCCAGTTAAGCTTACGTATGATTTATTATGTGAAAGCAGAAATGGATAAAATCTGGAAAGCATTTAAAGGTTTAAAAATCATACAGTTTGGTTTGTAAAGTCTTGACACAAGGTTTGAAGACGTTTTCCTGATAGTCACATGCCAGCTGGCTGACTTCAGTCAATAATATCTACAATGTTCATTTCCCAAAAGTGAGCAAATTTACCAGCGCTACATGCCAAAAACCTACAAAAAATATTGAAAACCATTCTGAAAAAGTTGGGATGAAACCTGAAAGTGCTGATGTGTTGACTTCTGTCACTCTACTCATAAAAAACAAAGATCACGAGGCAAATTACATTTCCATACTCTGTTTCCCCCCAAAGTGTCCCTTACAAAAACAAACTATCAAACCACTGGTTCATTTAACCTGTTTACAGTTTTTACAGCCAGCCAGCATGTTAAGTATACAGAATGTTCATGGATATTATACAGGATTTTGGGAGAGGAGGTCAGGGCTCTTTAAGGGCAACTTGTTACACTGTCTGTCTGTCTGTGTGTGTGTGTGTGTGTGTGTGTTTGACCTTAGCATGAACCTGCTACCCACCAATTTCCAAATCCTCTGGCTAACACACACACACACTCACAACAGCACCCATAATGCGTCACTTTGCATTACTGTGATTTCTTTAAGGCATCCAGACATTCTAACAAACAGGTCTGAATCACCAAAGCCTTTCCACTCAACAGCAGTAATAAAAAAAAATAATAGCACCAAAAGGTTTCTTCAAGGATATTGGGTGTTTTTTAGTGATGACACAGCAGTTAAGTTTGTTCAAAGGCACTCACATGGCAAAACCTTGAAAAACATATTAAAATAGGTTTATTATATTACATAATCAGGGCAACTAATTTAATAAATTAGTAGTGGTTCATTTGCAAAAAATAAATAAATACATAAAAACACCTGATTGTGGCCTGATTATACAGACAAAATGTTTATGACAGTAATCTGAACAGAATGAATTGCATCATGGGATGTCCAACATCATAATACTGACATCTACAGTAGTTAGAACTGAGTACATATAAACAACAAGTGGTTTGGCTATCATCTCTCTGTCTCTTTGATATAAAAAGTGTCCTTACATAGCACACACAAAAGAAAAATCTCATTTTCCAAGTTATAAATGACATGCTTAACTACCACAAAGCCTTTATTACACTCCTGGATTCACTCACATACTGTTATTCTACATTATGCATAACAAGGAAATGTGCATATGCTTTCAATGTCATTTACATTTTAATGCCTTATGAGCACCATAATGGCCTGTCTAAGCCATTCATTTACAGCTTTCCACTTTATGAATGAACCTGCATGTGTAATAGAGCCAAAATACTAAATAAATAACTGGTGGCTTCCCCTTAGTGGGTATGAGGAGCAACTGGACAATAAATCACAGAGTCTGGCAGGGACTCATATATCTTGCAACTGTGCATACGAGTGAACTGGGGTGTTTATCTGTTTCAAGTGATGGATCATTATTGAATGTAGCAATCTAACAAAATGGCAAAACAACACAGTTCTTAGCAGTCTCAGTTATTAAAGTTAACAGTGTATCTTTAAATTAATAAAGCAAGATTATATGAAGAGCGACATCATGAGTTAGGAACAGATTTTCCTATGGAACAGTGGTGGAAAAGTTGTTGCATCAAAAACGAATCAAAATCAGTTGTTTATAGTTTATCTGACTGATAAACTATGACTAACCTTGAATTTCAAGGTTACTATAACAATTTTACACATAAAAACGTTCACTGAAAACAGATATTTGTATGCTAAAACACAATATAATACATGTTCATCATGTGATGAATAAATTAAGCAACCGTTTTATTAAGCACACCACTGAAAGTGTTTATGGCTGTGACAACAGAATGAGTTTTGTAAAGTAATGAAACAGGCTTAAAATAATGTACTCAGAAGGGGCCCTGACAAAGGCTCCGCCCCCAGCTGGCCTAACAGCTTGGCCCTAATGACGCATTATAATATAGCCACATACTGTCATTTGAATGGAAGAAGAGTTCTGATTCACTAACGCTAATTGGGCATTAGAATAAGCAGCATGCATATTCCTGGAACTGCTGAACAATCATTGGATAACCAAAACATTGCTGCATACAGCCATAACACCCGTTACCCATCCACAGCCTTTGTGCTCAAGTCATTAGTGTTAATGCACCAAGATCACCAAGCAAAGATAATCATACACACCATTCTGTTCTGTTACAAGCTGAAAACTGAAAAACTCATTTAAATCCCAAAAGTCTGATTCACAATGAGTGTGCATTTAGTGCTGGCTACACATTCACAAATGTACTCTGTATGTACTTTTAGAAGCCGTGCATGTGTTTTGGCAAAAATCCTGCATTGAATTAGATAACTCGGTTGAACATATGACATCCGCATGATTTTTGTCATATTTGTCATGCTAATTTTTAAAAACGAACATCTGCTGAATCCGGTGAATTTTAACATGCTAACCTGAGCTACGTTCTCACTGATTTATTTAGTCATGGTTTTAAGCCACTCCAGCGTCTAAGGCTATATTTAAGGCTAAAGGGTTGTTTTACACACAAGTCAGGGAAAGGAAATTTAACATGTCTTTGGACTTGCAGGAGTCCCCTTCAGAAACTCACTGACACAAATGAGGACACACAAACCCCACACAGAAAAGCCTCCTGGCTAAAACTGGGGACCTTCTTGGCGTAAGGCAACAGTGACTAGCACTGTGCCAGCCCTACTTTTCTACTGATGTGTGAAAGTATTATCAAATTAGCATAAACATTAACTAAAATGCGTGGGGAGAGCCCACCACTGTCCACTGTTTAAAAATCAACCAACCTCTTTAGCCCATCACCAAACCAATTTTAACAGGTAGCAAGACCAGCACTACTACAGTGTAACCCAGCCTGAAAACAAACAGTGAGTGATAACCTCACATAATGATTATTGATACCCCAGGTCATTATCAGCTTCAGCTAACAGCACCTGTTAGCAAACAACACAGTGGGCTTTTCCTCTCTTTTTAATTGGGTTTAATTCTGAACCCTGTGCCCTGAATATCTACAAACTACATTAGCAACTGAGGACGAGCACTCATCTATCTTTCTCTCTCTCTCTCTCCCTCTCTCTTTCTTTTAGCTGGAGTGATGCTCAATCACACCACTAACAATATTCAATAATATTGTTTTAACAGTACAAGATATATATTAACAATATAAGTGAGTGCAGATTGTTCTTTGTTGAATGTATTTAGATGATTATGATAATTATCCTGTACATTAATGTAGTATCTACAATATAGTAACATATTTAAAGACACTTTAAAGATGTTTTTACAGCAAAGCGAGTCAGTGCTCAATTGAAATTTTAATATGATAATGCTAAGTGATATACAGCATAAGTGAAGTCTTCCATAATGGGGCCCTGCTGGTGTGTCAGGAACACAATGAGTTTTATAAAATAAAGAGCAGAACCCACTGAGCAAAATTATGACATATCCTGCTTTCAAAGCTTCAGTTTGGCTCTGTGACTCTTTTCACTGACTCAAGGAATAGATACAGCAGATATATCCACACATGTAGGATCTGTTAGAACTATATTGAATCCCGCAATGCATTTACCATCTACTATTATTCAACAGCTGTGACCTTTTACATTGCACATTATTTTTCCATTTGAATCCTACTTTATTGTTTATTGGTACAGTTTCACCAAAAATGACCTTGTGGCACCAGCTACATTATTTACCAGGTCTGATTTAAGAATCAAAAAGGTGCTGATTCGTCTGAAAGTTGAGTAACTCACCTGGCATGTTTTGATGTGGCCTGTGCAGTCAAAAGGCAAAAACAGTCTGTGTTTGTGGGAAAGAGAGCGTAATTTTGTTGCAGTGAATTTGCAGACCCATCTCTTCTTCCTAGTGTGTCTCCAGGCAAACATGTAGCTATTCTGAGAGGGAGTGCCAGAAATACACACCAATCAACTATTGGTGTGTGTGTGTGTGTGTGTGAGCATTAAGCAAAGAGTCCTTGTTAAGTTTGCCAGGAAACAAACTCTAGATTAAGTGATCTTTCAAAAAAGGGGTGTGTGCATTTGTTTGAAACAGGCCAGTGTGAGTGTATGTGTGTGGTGGTCATGTTTTACCTACATTGTGAAGAGCAAATGTGCCACAGGGATCCTAAAACCTGAAATTCCCTGTCAAAATGACAATTCCTGCATAATCTGACCTGGAAGCTCAAATGCTAAATTATTATTATACACTTACCATTAGAAATAAGAAAAACGTTTTGAACACTGCTGTTATGTACTTGTTCAATTACTGTTTTTTTTTTTAACCCAAAAACAATCATTAATTCAACAATCTAACACCTCACAACATTTTGGTTCACTGTCAACCCATATTTGATGTTTTTTAAATATCAATGCTTTCTATTATTAATACACAGAAAAAAAGGCCCTCCCGAAACTACTGTGTGAAAACCCTACACCTGTTACTCTGGCCCTGATGAGCCATTTCCCATAAACTTCACCCAAAGTAGTATTTGTACTATTATAACTACTGTCCACAACAGCAGCTGCAATATGTATACTGAATATCAGTAAGAAAGGATTTAAGAGCTGCCTATTTTTAGCTTTCCTGGCACCATTTTAAAAGGGTGTTGAATATCGGTTTCATTCATAAACCGTATAGAAATAGTTTACAGATGCATTGTTGACCTGACATCAGACAACATGCAATATTATTAATAACTGTTTATAAATAACACAATTGTCCTATTGTGGCACACTTAAGCTTCAGGTCTTCCCCAAACCAATGAATGCCAGTAAAATTATAAACCAATCAAAGCTGTAATGCCATGTGATCAAAGTCACATGACCTAATATCTGACCTAATAAATCAGATAAATCACATACTACAGAAGTCAAAATACAAAAAAAGCGTCTCACATTAGGGCAATCCACCCTATACATAATAGACGTCAGAGACACTGTTTAAAAATGTATTCTTTCCCTAAATCTGAATCTTAATTCTATGGGTGGAGAACTGGCACTAATATAAGCTCTATAACAGTGTTGTTTATTTCTGGGTTGTGTGTTGCGATCGGCATCTTCTATCCAGACTGACAGAAGACAAACAGTACTTGCCATGTGTTTGCTAGGCTGCTTGTACGGTCCTGATCTGAACGTGTCCTCACATAATTTTCTTTCCTGGCAAAGAACTGAGAAAAGAACAGTAATAATACCTGAGATATTAGCACTAAAAAACTCTGTCCACTACTGTACCCTTGAGAAAGCTTAAAGAAATCTTTGTTCTTACTCAACCTGTGAAATGAGTTTAAAGATTCTTTAAAATTCTGAGTTAGAAACTTCAAACTACATTGATTTCCAGAAACTAGCGCTTGTGATCAAACAGCTTTTGTTATTAAGAATCTCTGACTTCAGAAGAAACTTGGAATGATCAAGAAATAAAATCACATTTAATTTAGCAACAACTTCCATGTGTTTGACTCAGTGTAATTGGGAAAAACGGTCATCTGATGTTCACATAATGAACCAATGGTTCGCAGTGGCTGGTGGTTATGATTCAATACCAGAATCTGGCTCATGAATAATTCTCTTTGATGAATATACAAGGCAACTTAGCCAGGAAAAATATTATGTGGCATTAGCTTCACAAGGTTATTAGTTGTCCTGATCTTAATGAAATGCAGTGAGTCTTATTAATGTTAAGTATATTTCTGCTGGTGGTTTTATCTTCTTGTTTTCTGAGAAGGCTGTGGCATTATTTAGGGGCATTATTCATGTTATCTATTAATTGCGAACAAAGTAACGGTTGCACAAATATGCTACTGATACCCTTTAAATAAACAAAAACAAAAACAACCATTCATGGCTGAACCCAATACAGATATAACATTTTGGTATTGCACACATCTAACTTATCAAAGTTAATTAATCTTAATCTTCATTAACATTAATCTTCTATCTTAATATAAACTAAGTATAATCTTTTAATTAGGCTATGTGATAATTATGTATATGCTATAATGTGATTGTCTCAGGGGTTGGCTTTGAATTAGGACTTTATCTTCACTTCACACTAAATATGAAAAAAATGATGAGAGAGGGAGAGTTTTAGAAAATGTGTGTGTGTAGGGGGGAGAGACAGAGAGAGACCCATGTGTGTAAATCTGCCTTGGGGGGGGGGGGGTTGGGGGCAAAACATTTCCAATTCCAATTTGCTTTAGCTACTGTCAAAACGAAGGTCCCTCTTTGCCATCCAGACAACTGGCAGCTTTTGTGCTGTATTGATTTGTGCTCATTTCTTTTCTAAACCCAAATCTTTTTCCACTTTGTGCATTTTATCGTGGCTCATGAAGTAAGCTGGCCTGACTCATCTCTGGCCTTGTTAAAACACACATCCACACACTGTATTGACACGAATGAGGCTGCAATGCCAGCTTACAGTTCTAAATATGAAAAGCTGTTATATACACATATATATGATGAAACTATGAACTGACCTTCACAATAAAACACATCTGCATTTCTTTACAACAACAGTGATGTGTGGTGATGAATTCAAGTACATGTCATATGTTGAATAGTGCAGGTGTGTATATGCGTGATAAAAATGTATTGAAGAAGTTTCTATCTTGGAAAACCCAGGATTTCTGGCATATTAGCATAACAAATCAATTGTGTTATTATTTGTACTATTTATTATTAGAAAGAATGTTGCATTAGGGTGTGATGTGTTTTGTATTGATCCCACAGTCTTATAAAGCCTTCACAAAGAAAAGTTATACAAATATGATTACTAAAAGGGCAGCAATGTTATTACCAGTTGATGTAGACTAGAGATCAAATTTAACTGCTGCCCTCACCTCAGTACATAAAGTCTTGTGAGACACATATCTTACTATCCTTTATAAGAAACTCAGAGCATTGGAACTGCAACATGGTGCGTGTGCGAGAAAAGGGCTTTCCTCTGCATGACGTGTGTGGAAAATTCCATGGAGTCTTAGAAGGTATTTGACCTAGAAAATGGTGAAACTATCTGGAAAACTGATAGAGAAGTGCAGGAAAAAACTCATTGGTTGTGATATTAAAGATTGGTATTCCCTCACCAGTATAAATACTTATTCATATACCTAAAAGTATGACTCAAGTACAGGATAAATACCTATGGAATACATACATAACATAACATACATAACTGGACTAAAAATATTGTAAATACTCGTACGTAAAAACTGATACCCAGAAGGAACAAACACAAAGGACACAATAAAAATTGCACCGAGGGGTAAGGAGACTAAAGGACAGTTGTGAACTATAAAGATTAACAATGTAGAGACACACATTCTAAGTTCTGCAGATCTTCAATGGAGTGAAATTGCACCCCATTACAGTCACTTACATGGGCATGACTCAGCAATCCCTTGTTTTAAGGACGAGTGCTCACACAAAAGTGCCTCTGTTATGGGCCTTTACTACACACCTCAACATAATGGTACATTCACTGTTATGACATACATTGACAGTGTCTGTCTTTATCAGCAATAGCAAAGTTAATGTATTTTATCATGCAGAATTGTTACATTGTGAACAGCTATATCGCACCCTGGAGTGTTTTAGATATTTAGTGCTTCGATACGAAGTTGTTTATAATAATATTTTGCGAAACTGGAGTGTTGGTGTATATTGCGAGGAAATAAACAGGATGGCAGGCGCCATCTTGTGGACATGCAGTCGAATAGCAGGTGTTGCCCTGGTTCTAGGTCTGTCTGTATCCCAGTACATAGTATATTAGAAAAATATATCCTACTTCATCCTTCCATACAAATATGTAAATTTGGATTACGAACAAGATAAAAATTTATAAAAAAAGCTCATCATCTGGTTCATCCATCTCTGGTTACAGGCATTTGTTGAGCTTTATCTACTTAGTTTCATAGTATTTAATTCGTGATCCTTGATGTGAACTTTGCGGCGTAATTTTGCCTTTTAGGTGTTGTAGTGAAACACACATGAACACAATTATTCCCTGCTATTTAAATAAACAGTAGCCGAGAAATACCTCCATGTTTACTGTTTCCCCCGCGATTGTCAATATGCGCCGGATGGATTTTCCCATAAGACCACAGGAGATGAGAAGCGCCAAATTCAAACACATCTTCGTATTGTTCATGTTAAGCTTCATTTCGGCGAGTGTTTATAACGGGAAATTGATATAAGATTTCTTAACCTGGTGGTTTTGAGAGTTGTTTGTACGTCATAGTTTAAACATCAGAATCATAACAGCGCAGACGGAGCGGATGTTGCCAGTTGTTTACCAAAATAATCCCCGTGACTTCTGATTGGTTCACACACTGGCTAGGCTGCTACCTCGTTTATCCTCATCAGTAAAGCCCACCCACGTCTAGTTTTAATTCTCATTTCCACATTATAGAGACAGTATAAAACGTTAATTTAGTCTCTGATAGTCAACATTTATGTTAAAGGATTGTTGGGAAATGGAAAACCAGTGTATGAGGCGTCTTCATTCACAAAATAATACCTGACGCCAGTATATACTGGGCAAAGGGGTTGGTTTTACTATTTTTGCAGCCCTACTGGTGGCACTAGAAGCACAGAAATTACACACTTGAGTTTTAACGTTACTGTAATACACAATTGTAACACAATAACATTAAAACCAACATACAGGGGAGTGGACAAGCCCAATAAATCAGCCAATAAAAAATATGATGACTCCTCAAAGGTCACTCAGTTGTTTCATTACATTCTTTACTGCTTATACACACTATAAACTTCATAGGTATTCAGTAATATGCATCATACCTCACAGGCCTTAAAATTCACTTATGTTTCACTTTCAACAGTCTTTGAATTGTTACCTTTAATAGAAACTTGTATATTTTGTTTAACATAAATATTACATATGATCATCCTTGTCAGTGTGATTGTTCCTTGTAATTTCAGCAGCAGATATTTCATTAAAGAAATTTCATGAACCACATTTTGTTTCCCATTTATTTGTGCAATGCACATTATCATATGTACAGCTCCATATGGAGAACAAGAACATAAAAGAAAGACACGAAAAACAAATTCATCTCACAATAATACTGATACAGCAGACAAACACAGAGCTGTATCCGAACCGTATCACTTCCTTACAGAAAACAGCATTATTGAGAACACCACACATTCACTACTGTATACAGAGGTTAGCTTTTGAACATGAAATCCTAAGTTTGAAGATAAACAGCTCAATCCACTGAAAAGGAGGGG
>JBAJNP010003869.1:14122-36790 GCA_036877545.1 Yasuhikotakia modesta
CACCTTTTTTGTCTTTAATAATAAAGATCTGTCTTTATCCACCAAGTCTAGCACTGAATTGAATGATGGGAAAGGTTATTGAACGCATAATGTATGAGATAGAGAAGACTGCTTTGATAACAGCTATAGCTTCATATCACTGCATGATCTAAAGCACAAAAACAGGAAGCATGAATGAGATGTACAGCAGGTACTGCAAGTTTCGGCACAAGTGTGTGTGCTGTATGTACCAAATGCCATTTAAGTGCAAATATACTGAGAAGAGAAAGGGCAGATTAGTGGCTGTACACTCTAGAAACTTTCTCTGGACTATGTGCCACTTACAGTCAAACATGCAGTACATTACGCAGATACCAAGATATGCCAAACAGAGCTGGATTTTAAAGATCAATTCACTTATGTTGCCTAATGTTTGTAATGAATTCAGCTGTTGAAAATGTTAATGTTACATCCACTCTGAATGATATGTTAAAATAATATGTATATAAAAGGATATGTATATAAGGGACACCTATGGTTATGAAACAATGTTTTTTTAATCATACATTTCATTACTGTTCTCCTCATAAGAACAAATTAATGCAATTCAAATGCCAAGCTGCCACTGTATACTATGCAGAATTAATTATAGATAATATAGTCTGTGGAATTCCAACAATAGCTTAGTAGCTTAGAATGTTTTCTGTATTTAAATAGTTCCAACACATTCTTACAAGTGTTATTAGCTCAACAGGGCACTGTTAACCAGGAAAATACTACATCATTAACATCAATTCTGTATGCCAAGCCAAAGTTTACAGTTCATATTAATGGATATGACAGTTTAAAATGGAAGCATGGTTACTTTGAGGTACATTTCCATGTTTCCAACATTTCCAGATATACTTCACTTTTTATTCTCTAGAATAACTACATTAAGAAACAATTTCTCTTAACTCTTTATGTTTGTAAACAGTTTGATACAGTGCAACATATACAGACAGATCAGAAAATTTCACAGATGATGTTCAATGTCTTGCCAAATGTTGCCTAATAAGCCAAAAAACACAAGTTCAGATGAAATGACATTATTAGCTGCATGCCACCTATTTCTTAGCCTTTCATACTTATTGTGCTTTTGCCCCCTAAATCTGCATGTAACTTACAGGTCACAGAATACAAGATTTTGATACAAGGCTTCTCCATTCTATTTTTTGTGCATATCTGCCCAAAAACCCTCGACTGACCATGAAACCCACTTTTATTTTCTTTTAATATGTAACACAACTGTTTTGCTAAATTAACTGAGTACCTGGAAATATTTATTCTTTGTTAAAGATTTTTCACTTCTCATTCAAGTTACCTCAGCGTTTCTGTCAGACTGTGACAGAAATTCCATGACATGGATCACTATGATTCTTTACATACACATTTCCAACTGCATAAAGACATTATTTGTTACACAGGCATTCTGTGCCAGAAAAAAAAAGAGTCTTTGATCACAAAATGCACTACAAACCAAATGCCACTATTTCAACAGCAGTCTTCTCAGAGCAGGAGTTACTCTAGGTTGGCCTAGTGCATGATTTGACCTTATAAATAGATCAATACAGAGACACACAACTATAGATGTAAGATCTGCTATTTGGAGGTGGCAGAAAGACAGAGGTGTGTTTCACGGCTGTGATGATGTTCAGGGTGTCTGATCTGGGCAGGAGCTGTTGACTGGTGGTCATCATATTTAGATTCTGAATTTTAAGTCTTAGTATAACGGTTTCTGTCCTTGGCTTTCAAATTCTGACCAGGCATCATTTAGTTCCATAAAAATCATCTTGGCATATTGTTCATACGGCTGTCCAGTAGCCTGTTAAGGGAAAGAAAAACAGAAGCACTTGTCTTGAAAAAGCTTCAATCCTTTTTAAAGGGTCTTATCATGTTTCTCCTGAGGGCCACATAAAATGTAAGCTGAGATTTTTTTCATATTTTCAATGATGTCAATTTCCCCCCTAGTAAGCTTTCTGAAGTTTTTTTCTCTTGGCATTATGTTAGCACCAAAAAGTTGTTGATTTGATTCCCAAGAAATACACAGACTGATAAAATATCTTGAAATAGCTTAAAAGTCCTGGTAGGTTAGATACATTAATCGCTTTGGATATGTTCAATGCATCTCTCACCTTGTCAGGGTGCACCACCAACACAGCTTTCCGATAGACTTTCTTCACCTGCTCCGGTGTTACGAGGTCAGCCATGCCTACAGGTTTCCAGCGTGTCTCTCCCTCCCAAAGCACCGTGTGCATGGTGGACAGCAGCGCTCTGATGTTCCTCTCCTTCCCTTCAATCCAGTCAAGGATCTGTCACAAACAAGGGATGTTATCTTAAAACAGGATGACATAATTGAAACACTCTGGAAAAAACCTGACACTACAGAAGTGTTTTGATCACTGAATGCCATGCCTTCATAAATAAGTGTCCCAGACAGTTATGCAATGAGTAAATGTGTCAGCTTGTCTGTTTTGTATTTATGTATGTCTTTTTAAATCTCTTATTTTTGACCTTGAGTTTCTCTGGGTCCATCTCTTTTGCCATCTCCTCTTTTCTCATTTCTGCTATGGTTTTTGGCCCCTTCTTTTCCTTGCCACCAGCAAAACCTTGGCCAGAAAGCAGGTCGTCAAAGTTAGCATTCGAAACCTTTGGCCTTGTTCCTGGAAGAAACAGGAAACAGGAAGTTGCTTTAATCCATGAACATTCTTTAGTCAATGAAGAAAAACAGGTGTTGTTTACACTGAACAGAATATGTTACTGCATCATTATTACAAGGTTAAAATTATGACAAATTATTTCATTTTAGAGGTAACTTTTAAGACGCTAACTATAACAATAAATACAGTACAGTAACATCCACATTAAAAAGACTAATGTCTCCTTATGATTTATCGCTTTTATGTTTTCCTCACCTTGTAAGTTGCTTTAGATAAAAGCATCTGCTAAATGCCTAAATGTAAATTATAATGTGGTATTCATTCATTCAAGTTTCTAAGCTCTAAGCAAGTCATGAAGATGGTTGACCTGCTGTGGCTTTACATTTCACACAGGAAGGAAAAACACATTTAGATACTTACAATTTAAGTTAAAAATGAGTTGACATTTTAAATATTTAAGCCCTTCAGATTTGAATAGATTTTGAACTTTTCTGCTCATCAACTGAAAAAAGCCCTGACAGTGATCTCAATGATATTGTTGCCTGTATTATTATCATTATTGTTGTGCACATTAAAAAATGATTTTTAAAACTTTCTAGTTATTGTACTTTTGTGTGTAGCCCTTGTGTGTATAGGATTATACACCTTTTTCTGACCTTATTTTTTGAAAATCCCTTTGGTGAATAAAGGCATAGCAAGAACCCAGGGGTTTTTACACAAACTAATGAAATGCTTCTAATACACGTGAAAGCATTTGCAATTTACAAGCAAAGCAATGTAAATGCATACAGGGTGTGTGGTCAGCTACTGACCCATGTTAGGCTGTGCTTTTGCTCCAGTGGCCCCGGGTGATGCTCCACCCATACTGGAGAAGCTGACATTGTAGTTGGGTCTGTTCTGTGGTGAGGTATGAGGCATGGAGGGTCCAGGTGCTTTAGGTGGAGTCTGGTGATGTGCTCCCTGGGCCTGAGGTTGCCATTGACCTGCACCTCCAGGCTGCCATGAGGGGAAGCCAGTGCTGGGATGCCAGCCTCCAGAGGCAGTGTGCTGGGGAGAGGGAACAGGGCGCTGGGGGGAGCCCATAGGTGGGAATGCTCCACCTGTGCCAGTAGGTGTGGTGGGTTTGCTGGAGAATCCTGATCCACCTATACGTTAATTTGAACAAACATGCAGGTGTTACAAGTAAATCTGTGATGTATTTATAGAGATCTATACAAACTTTCTCTTTACCTCCCAGACTGGTTCCTAGGTTACCCAGATCCGCAAAAGGGTCCAGAGTGTTGGGTTTGGCCTGGTGGGTGGGGGTACCATGAACTGAGCTAGTTGGGCTGGTGCTGGCGGACTTACTCCCCATCCCAAAACCTCCACCTGATGTGATAAATCATTATGTAAGATTTAATCATCTTCGCTCGGCACAGATAATTACTTTTAATGATAACAGCTTTAAGAATAACTTAAAAATGTATCAAGCTCTGTTGATTTTAAAAGCACAATACCAGCTGTATAATGTTTCAAAGACATTAATAGTTATGCGTTATATGAGCTCAACACCCCAGTCCAGATGGCAGAGCGGAAGTGAGTCGTTTTGTAGTTTTTAATGGAATTGATAAATTCACCACCAGGTGGCCCTAAAAGGCATTTTTTGTTTCTAACTGCACTTGCCTCCGGGGGCTTGTTTGTTCCACTCCCAAGCTCCTGTAGAGTTCTGCTGTTGGATGTTGACAGTGGGGGTGGTGGGGGGCACAGGCGAACTGCGACCTGTGAAGGAAACACATTTTGATTGCGGCACCTCACTCTACAAGTTTGTGTCAAAACAACATAGACTAACAGATAATACTTTTTACACAACATAGCTAAATCATATCAGCTTCAGGAATAATAAAATGTAATTGTTTTGGTGCTAAAATGTTTGTTATTATTTGTGATTTATAAATGTTTGTGTTTATTATTTAAGCAAATATTGTGTGCAAAGGAAACTGTAAATATGTCTTTTATGTTGAAAACAATGGCTGGGTCAAAAAAAATTGTTAGTCTGAACACTCTGGTGTGTCAGTTTCTAGTTCAGCCGATGGTGTGAGTTTGGGGCAACCTGTTTGATAAACAGTGGAAACAATAATGATTTTCTGTTTTTTCTGTTTGGTGCTGTAACAAATTCCTCTTCCTCGAATTCAGCAGTTCAGTGTTTATAGCAGTGTTTATATCTGAGCAACACAATACACAAGCTTAATAGTCATATAAATAAATATCTGCGTGGTTACTCCATTTTAAAGGACTAGAGTGATGTTTTAAAAACATGGGATTTGCTACATACTGTAAAGGCAACCAGTGTTTAAATTGCACAACAGAACTTCACATGCTGTTTCCAAGAGCATGCACACCATCACAAACACTAAGCTTTAAACCCTATAAACACACATCTAGCTTTTATGACAAGAAAATACTTGGGGTCTTAAAAGGGCTAAAATACCTCCTACTTAAAGTGGAAACAGATGTGATTCAGTATGAGTTTTGTGTATCGTTGTATTTAATATCGACATAAAACTACCTCACATATTCCCAGATAAATAATACTGTGATACAGGTCAGTTCACAGAGCACATGCCGTTTCTGACCACACACACACACAAAATACTTAAACAAATACTCAAGTTCAATAACAATAACAGCCCAATGACGATCAGACACTCTCTAAAACAGCATCAGTACTTGTACATAACTAGAGGACTTTACTGGAGGTTAAAAAACAAGGCTATTGCTGTTATATCATGAGGATTTAACACAAAACAACTAGCTGGTTGTTATGGTGACGTTGCCCACACACTGGCAGGACTGTGTGGCAGAGGCGCATGCCTTACCCATGCCCATGTTCTGCATTGTAGGAGACGGAGATCGTGCAGCATGCAGGAAGGGGTCTGGCTGCCCCATATTACCTGGCCCGAGGAATGCCCCCACGAAGTCCTGCGGCTTAGGGGTGGGAGCGCTCCCAGACCCGAAAGGGTCAAAAGCTGAACAATTAAACAAATGATTCAGTTTCTCTTGTTATACTGCATGTTCATGAAATGGTCAACTACAATAATGGTTCGATATAAATAATAAATATTTGAACTGACACCATGAATATAAACTATAATATGTGCAAACATAAAGCAGGAAGCGGGTATTTTCACTTAAAGGTGAAAAAAGAGAAAAAAGACAGAGAGAGAGAAAGGAAGAGAGAGAGATAGGAATAATCTTATTGCTTTTAAAACTAGCTTGCTTTTGTCTTTGCCTCTCTGAAATTCCCTAGCCAACCTTTAAACAATATACAATACATACACAACAAAACATTCTGCAAAGGATGCTAAAAGAAAGCTTGTTATTATGACTGCTTACTGTTTCCAGACCGAGGTGATGGGCAGGGTGAGGAAGAGGTTGCAGATCTCCGAGGAGTTGACTGAGCGGAGTTGGGGGCGCTAGCCGGCTGCGGTGTGGGCGGAGCTCCGAACAGATCTCCCAGTAGATCTGTGGTGGTGCTGGTAGTGGGAGGTTGTGGGGAACATGGAGGAGGTTGAGCTGCGTCCCCATCCAGCCCCAGGAGGTCTACTTCTGCAGCCGCTGGAGGAGGGGCCGCTGGGGGCTGGGGCTCTGCTTTCTTGGCTGCCTTTGTTTTCTCATTGCTTGTGTTGCTCTGCTGGCTAGATAGGGAGAGCATCTCATCATCTGAGGGTTCGCTGTCCTCATTTGGGCCCACTCTGCCTCCACAACCTCCATGGGCCTGAGCAGGATCTGAGAGAAGAACATGGGGAACTGAGATCTGAGGATGATTCTACAATTTTGGTGGATTCTGTGTCAAACTGGCAGTTTTTATGAAAATATGGAGTTCTTCCATTGTATATTTTACTTCAGTTATCTATTCTATTTCACTTGTTGCACTTTTCAGGTTTTTGAGTTACACAAAATAATACTTTCCAATATTTTCCAATATTTATTTATTAAACATATATATATAAACATTTATCCAATAAAGATTTAAACTATGTATTAAACAATCCAAGTCCACTAGCCACCACAAATTTATTAATCCACTATTTAGTGTGCACTCTCACAAGCCTCCTACACTACATCTTACCTTCCAAGTCCAAGCCCTCCATTTCATCTTTTCATCAGAGAATGAGAAGTACATTAAACAGATGGTGGTTAGTTTAATGGGGCACAGAAACTCAAGGGAGTGACTAATGACTGTTGACTTGTTTAAAGGTTTAATCAGAGACAAACTCCTAATGGTTCCTCTAATGGTGAGTAAACTCCACAGGCTAATCTCAGCCTATTACTGATACTTAAAATATACTTTGATAAAACAAAACAAGCAAACATTAAATGACTCTGTTCTAGTAAGTTCTAGTAACAGTCAAAAAATCCAGTTTTTAGATGTATCAAGATTATTGCTTGGCTGTAAGTATGTTATTCAAACATTTTTAATACTGTAACATGTTTAAAACATTCCACTAACTACTCAAGAATGTTTCTGATATACAATATCTAATGCTAATAAAACATTCTACTAACATTACTGCTAAACATTTTTTAATATTTTTTAGTTAACTTTTAGAAAATGTAAGCCAACGTCCTGGGAACGTTTACTATTAGCAAGGAAAATTATATCAATATTTTGGCAATCATTGTGAACACATAATAACTAGTCTACCACCCAGCCTTACTTTCTACAGTCTAGTAGCAGTAGTAGCAAGCCTTTATTGTCACTAGTCACAAGTACCAGTGAAATTAGCCATTATTAGTCTTATGCAAGGACTGTTCAAAAACATAAATCAAAATCCTTTTTATCTGTAATATATAAGATCTGTGTGCATTACCCGCAACAGCAAGTGCATCCTGATGCTCTTGATGGCAGGAGAAAAGCACGTTGGGGCTCAGGTCTTTGGTGGGGAACTGCTCCCATGGAGGAGTGAGGTCTTTCTGTTTCTCTGTGCCCTCCACCTCGATGTCTATTAGTACATTAAAGAGCTGAGGGTATTTCTCTGGAGAATCACAGGCATCCAGCTCTGTTCTGGACACACATAGATTTCAGCAAAGTGTAGTTAAAAACAAACAACATTAAGTTACATCACATGACAAAATCACATGACAAATACATTTATTAAAGTATGAAAGTACAAATTTTTTTATAAAATAATTATACATTATTAAATGTATTATTTTTCTATTGTCTGTGTTGTAAATTATATTAAAAATATAATTAAAAAGAAACAAAAAATCTGTTTTTATGCTGTAGTTTCACAGCGCCTTTACCAGGTGTGACACAAAAAGCAACAAGCACAAGATTAAATGTCTCTTTACCGTCTATATTTCTTTTTTGTAACCAGCTGTGACCAAAACAAGCAGTAACAGAACATTTTGTCAATAGCTTGGTTTTATTCCTGCTGTGCCATGCTGGGTAGCCCCACTGCGAAATATCATTGGTCCAAATTTTAGCTACACAAGTTAATATAACAGTCAAGTATGTTTGGATTTGATGTGTTATGTCATGCAGAAGTTTTTAATTCAGTTTTGAAAGACAAGCATCGTCACACCTGTGTAGGAAACAGTGTTAATAAACAACACTTACTTTGTCAACTACTTAAATCCAAATCAACTGCTCCAAATTTACATTTGCATTTATTAATTTGGCAGACACTTTATCCAAAGCAACTTACAGTGAATTCAAGGTACACAAGGTACAAGGTATTCAAATAAGACACTTACTTCATAAACTTTAAAACTGTGGTGCCAGGGGCAATAAAACCAGTGTGGAACTGAATCTGGAATATCTGTGTGTTTGTGACCTGCAGGCACACCAGCATTTAAACACACTGTTGAATAGTACTGCACAAATGCAATAGCAAAAACATAAAGATCAACTTATTGTTTATATTTGGTGATTTAGTGATAAATAAATAATGAATATTCAATCAAAAATATTACATACAAACAGTAATACTGTTATTGGTCTCCTACCTTGGCCTGAAGTGCATGAGAGCGCATGTGATAGACTGAAATCACCACGTCTCCCTGGACACTCACTCCTACAGAAAAGACCACTTTGCCCTCCTGAATTCTGTGTTCTCTGAGATCATACCACAGACACAAAGAGACATTTACAACAGCTCACTGTGGCTCAAACTAAATTTTCAGTGCTCAATTGAGGCAAGCTAGTCACACGGAGTCTGTAAATGATGGTTAATTTGAAAAAAACATTCCTTAAAAAGTTTATGTGAAGCACATGACAGATGTAATGGCACTACTTGGCCTACCTCATTCTCTCATACTCCTGAGCTGTAGAAAATATCTTGGTCCCGCCGATAAGCACGTCACAAAATGGCCGACAGCCGGTGCGCTGTTTGTTGAAGCATGGAACAGGACTCATCGTGACGGCTTTAATGACTAGTGGTTTAGAGTGGGGTACCATGGGCTTCTCTGAGACTAAACTGCATACGTAACCTATGTACCTGAATAACAGCACACATGAAGTAAAATGTGTTACTTCATGTTTGCCATTTGTTACATGTAATCAAACTGAAACTGAACTGAAACATAAAAGGTATTTATAAGGTAGCTTTTCAGAGCTGCAAGCTGATTGGCTGTACCTCCTGTGAGAGGGCCACAAGCCAGATCCAGGCCTCTTGGCGCTGAGAAGCTGCATGGCTGGCACTGGGTTGGCAAAAAGGTGGCAGAAACAGAACATGGCACAGACCAGCACACCTGATGGAGCTCTTCCATCCTTAAAGACAAGCAAAGCAACAGATGTGAGAATGAGTTTGAATAACATGGATATAGAAGAGAACAGGAGGACATTTTAATTCATACACTGCAGATCAAAAACCTGTGTCTTAGTTATTAACCATTATGAGTCCACAAATTCTAAATGTGCTTTAATTAGCAGTAATCTTAATCTTGATATATGATTTATATTGTATTGTATTGTATTGTAATGTAATGTATTGTATTGTATTGTATTACTGTCACATTATATTACCACCTGCAAAAAAACACTATTGATTAAAGTATTGATCATAGCGACAGTTATTTATCAAATGATGGAGAACAGCATTTCAATGGGGCATACATTTCAGTACAGACTGTGTGGGTGTGTTTACGACATCACAAACATTTGCATAACTTCCTTAAACCATTATTAAAACAGCACAGACGCCGTGTGCATGTTACCACAGCTATCTGCAGAGCATAACTCTAATTCAATTAGTATTATGGTGTCTCTTTTTTAAATCCTGCTTAAGAAATGCACATCTGTACTGCTGAGTTAAAGAAAAGGCCATAACATACAAGTCTATTTTTACATGTAGCTGACAATGATGAATAGAATGTGACAAAACTGACAAAACATATTCACATTTTTGCTGGTTAAGATATAGAGTTTATATCGTAATTAGTTTTAGGAAAAAATACAACTCAGGCATTGTAAAAACAACCTGGTGGAAATGTAAATAATAAATTGGATTAACTTTGCTTTTAAAGTTAACCCAATTGGATTAAGTAAAATGCAAGACAAACAGGAAGATAATCAACATAAAAGAACAAGACTTTGCCACTTATTTAGTTGACTCTGTTTTCAACAATAAAATCACTATTGTTTTATATTCTTGACATTTATTTAACTTTAAAAACTGCTGATGTAAAACTGCTTTTGCAGCGTCACAATAAGACTAAAATGCTTCCACCATTTTAATGAACAAAGCTGTCACATCAAGTTACACACAGTTTCATGTGTCAGTCTGAGGCCTGTAGACTGCCCCAAGAGGACCAGCTGTAATTTTATGCTATCAGAACAGTTTGACACAATGAAAGCTCCACTGTGTAAATGAAACACTATAATTCTCAGGATACTGAAACCTCATGACCTTCATAATATCTTAAGCAAGAGACACATTTAACAACTAGCTAAGACAGATCCTACACACTCAAGACTGTTACCATCAACAGAAATAGATCTTAGTCTTTGACAGTCAGAGAGGAGCACAAATCTAATGGCTTGAGTCAGACCACTACACACTTAACAACAGATAGCATCAGTATCATCTTTGGGACAATATCTGGTTCTTCAAATCCAAGACTAGAATCTGTAGACACCACACATTACACAACTTTATTAGCCAATGGTGAGAACTGATTCCGCCCACCTAGAGTAAACCTGACACTGTTTGATCTCAACAGCAGAATCACAATATATAATATATTTACACAATATAATATATTTACTGTGGAATCTTACAAGTTACGAGTCATGTGTTCTTACCGAGCAAGTGATCACACAAACGTTCTTGGGGTTTTGCTTGAGCCAGTTGTACATGTTCTTACACACGGCAAACAGATTGTGAAGACTCGGGGCCTGTCTGGAAGGCCAGTTGCATTCTGAAACCTATAAACAAGAAACAGGAAAAAGTACAAGAAGAGAAATAAACATCACAATAAAAAGTGAGGCAGTAGAAGAAATAGTTGCAATGTAAATAAAAGACAAAATTAAATCTGTGTAATCAGGAACTCAAATAGGAAAAACTGGCTTAAGGCCAAAACTGTTTAAAGACCTAAACATAAACTTGCAGAGTAATTCCAGTTATTTTATAATGGGGATGAAGTTTAAATTTTAAACAACTGCTGTAAGAACAAGCTGAACAAGCTACAAACGCTGCAATATCTTTAGTAGACGGATTTTCTTCTGTTTGTTTACAGACAACATTTTCTCAGCAAAATTAAACATGACAACTCAGATAATACATTATCATTATAAACTTGCTGTTGGGAATTGGGGTGAGGTACGGAAACCATTCTGAACACTGATTTGTCATGTACTTGCTCAATAACTGATTTTTTTCTTTTAATTTAAATTCCAGTAAAAATAATGCAATTTACTGTTCCATAGCCAGTAAGTAATAATAATGGCTAGTATTGTTTTTTTCTGTTCGATCATGTTGAGAGGGAAGTTAATTTTAATCACTGAATGAAGGAGATGGATAACAGTGATTAAAATAAACATTTGTGGAAAACAACATCCCCTAGCATATTCATATAAATTATAAAACAAAGTATTCCTAAAAGATAACAGAAATAAACAAAGAATATTTCCATAACAGCAAGAGAACTATGTAAAAACAAACTTCAAATGACATGAATTATTTCAAAACCAAAATCAAACATTCAATAATATATCAATATTGCTGCACTTATTTAATAATTAAAATTGAATATTGTAATATGTAACGCCAAAATGGACCAAGATATCCTTCATAACTACAGCAGCAAAAATACTTGGAAATACATGGAAATACTTGAGTTATGCAGTTAATCCTGGAGGTTATTTAATTACATGGGATAAGCACTATTTAATTTTTAATAAAAGAAGACCAGATGAGTTGTCATAGCGATGACTAACCCATAAATCCTGGTGGTACAGTATGCTGCACAGATGAAGGAAAATAATTCTGGACTTCCTATATGTGGGAATCATACTGCTGGACATATTTGTACCCCAATTTTACAGTTTACTTATCATTTGCAAAGTGAACAGGAATGTTGTGAAATCAGGAAATCTTGAGCGCAGTTCTCACCCTGTTGGAGAACTTGGCCCCCCGATAGTTCCTCTGTGACAGGTTAAAAACAGTGTAGTGGTCGGCATGTCGTGAATCCAGGAAAGAGCGGATATCCTCTGTGTGATTCCTATAGCCCATCTCCACTGTTTCAGCAGGATATGACATCACTAAAAGAATGAGGAAAGTGGAAATTGACAATTAGGAAAGGATCTTAATGGCTATTTCCACTAAGCCTGTGGCCAACAAAAATAATTCACACACAAGAACTTTCCCACAGTTGTACTGTCTAAGCTAAACTACTGGGTCCAGCACAACCATACTTGTTTACATATAAATATGGTTTCTCCATTGATGTTATGATTTTTATACTAACCTAATTAAACTTCACCTAACCCCACCTCTAAACCCAACCCTCACAAATTTAGTGATATTATTTAATAAATAAGCACCATTTAGCAAGTTTTGTAAGCCATGTCATGTAAGAGGACACACTAAGTGTCCCTTTAAACCATATTTACATCATTTTACACATTTAGACACATTTGATAGATTTCACACAAATCTATCATAATTGACTTGTCAATCACATACACCAGCACACAAACACATAGCTGTGAGAGTGAGAAGTAAAAATACCAGATTTTTTAATACTGAATACTTTTCTAACAGTTGTTAGAAAGTAACGTAGTTCTGTGCACTTACCTATGATGCGTGATGTGATGTAAGCAATGTCCAACTCTCCTTTTGTATACCTACATTACACACATAAATAATAACAGTATTTTAAAAATATTAAAAATACCTTTTCATACAGTAAATGTAAGTTATGTACTTCATTTTTATCAAATTATTCTAAATTATGATAATTGTGATAATTATTAGAACATAATTCTAGCATGCTATATTGTAACATGTACAATACAATAAATGTAAATTCCAATAGCATATTCCAATATTTTATTATGCCAATAATCCAATATCCTAATATTCTAACATGTAAATTCCAATAGCACCAAAATATTTCAATTTAAAAAAATGATTGTGGATGTTATATCTATCTGTGTGTGTATATATATATATATATATACTGTAAAGTACAAAAACCAATGTACTTTACATTAGTACAAATCAATACTAAAGTCTTTGTGATACTTTAAGTTGGTCATAAGTCATCTAACTCTTAGACTTGGACCACACAACACCCAAATCACGTGACTAACCTGCTGAAGCAAGAAATCCCTCTAATGAGATCGTATGTAAACAAGCTTCAATGCTAAGCCTCTTTGCAGTAGGTGAATGAAACCCTCAGTGTCATGCCCTCAGTGTCATTTGTCCTCTGTGTGTGCGAGTTGTTCTCTCTTTGCCCACAGGCTGAAAATAGCAGCTTGCTTAATTATAATGCTTGTCCGTGCATGTGAATATATGTGTTTATGGAAAAGAGGTGAACAGGTAAAAAGGAAAGACTTTTTATGTGCAGGCTCAACATTTTGCTAATTTAGTGTTAGGTTTCCTAACAGAGCCTAACAGAAAGAATAACTTGTACAACACAAAGCCTTAAAAACAACAATACTTAAAAACAACATTGTGTATTAGTGTCCTGGTTGACCTGGAGGAACAATCTGAGGTAAAATAACTGAACACTTTCTTTTCAGCTTAATAACAGCAGTTTAGAACATAAATAGGTCAGGACATCATCAGCAGAGAGTCTCCGGATAACTGCAGACAGCTATAACGCAGCTGTAACAAAAAAATCAAGGAGGGTTTCTCACTGTACACTTCAAGACGTCATGTTTTTCAGTGGAATTTCTTAATTAAACATGCTTGAAACAAGTTTAACTTATTTGAAGAAAATGTAAATGTTTTATCTTGTGTATTTATTATTGGAGAATTGCAGACAGTTATGTCATGCAAACAGTGCTCAGATGTTTTATGTATTGAAACACTAGCGTATGCAAAAAGGTTCTTTTTACAATTTATGTAGAGGGAGTAGAGGCACAAATACTGTATGTTTCACTAAATTAGTGAGAACATTTTATAGACATTGACTGGCTTCTTCTCAGGCTAATGACCCACAACCCTCACACAAATCTGTTGACATTATTACACTTTATAACATTATATAACATTATTATTTTGACTGTTTCCAATAGGTTAGGACATTTTAAACACTGGCCCAGTACAGCCAAATCTGTATATACACGTTCACCTATCCAAATAAGGGCATACCATAGACTTTGTCAATTGTTTTCAAATAATTAACTATAATGACAACAAATAAATGCTAAACAAAACCCTGCCCCCTAAAAATGTAGGTAAAATCTGATCCACACACACTCACCTGATATATTAATAGTTACCCAAAACCAGGTCACCCAGAACTCTGTTGAAATACCTTGGCTGTGCTTAGTTTTACACATGCACACAGAAAACCCAAATCTGCACAAATAAACAGGACTTACGTGGCCACTTGATTCAAAACCTTGGTGGAGGTGTCTTTGATTGTATCTTTTAGGTTGTCCTTGATGTTGCTGAAGAACTTTCCGGCACCTCCTTTCACCATATCCAGAAGACCCCCTCCATAGTTTCCGTCCATATCTGGAGATGGAGGACCTTAGAATGATCAGAATTTCATATCTTACAGCACACATGCAGACAGGACACCACAAACACACTTTACATGTCAAGACTAGTGATGGACCAAATGTGGAATCAGACAATATTTGGTCATACATCCCAATATAAAATATGACCTGTCCTCTGTCCTGCCTCAGAATTAAAATCTAATGATAATCTTGTGAATACTTTGTTTTTTATTAGGAGTAAATTATTATTTTAAAGCTATTTGGTTTAATGTTAAACATGTCATTTGTAACATGTTTATCTCGTTTTTTCATAAATCTATCATAATTTTAGTATTGCAATTACTATTATCACTTAGTATGTCTTACGAGAAAACAAAATGTGTCTGTTTATTTTATTTTTCATATGTACAGCTGCTTTGCAATAATGCAACACTGTAGAAAGTGCTTTATAAATTAAACTGAAATGATTTGAGATAGACAATATTAATTTTAGTTTCCACAATTTGGTCTATATTTTATTTGCAGTGATTAAATATGTATTAGCTTTATATAAGCTTTATAGCCAGCAGGTACTCTGATCTCCTGATATCTGATTCAACATTGGCCATAGAAAAACAGTTGACCACTAGTCAAGACAAATGCTTATACATTAACTTGGTTAGCATGCAAATAACACACTGTAGAAGCAAACACAAAATACCACACGCATTTGCAATGTCAACATAACTTTCAAAAACAATGTGTCTATTTTTGCAGTAGTGGCAGGAATCAATAAGAAAGTCAATGCATGCTGATAAATAGTTATTTAATGTAAACTTAAAGGCAAACCTCATCCACAGAGCGCTAAACCAGAATGCTATTGTATATTAATATGAACACAGGCTCTTGCAACTTAATCATAAATTATCTACAGATACTGTACAAGCATTTACATTTGACAAATGCTTTCACCCAAACTGACTTACAGTACATTCAAGGAATACATTTCACCCGTATGTGTGCTCCCTTAAAATTGAACCTACAACCTTTGCACTGCTAAAACAATGCTCTACCAGTTGAGCAACAGGAAGGTATGAGGGTGTTTTTACACCCAACACACTAGACAACACCCAGTTTAAAAATCTGACTCAGTCACGTCCCACTCGACTGCAGATTTCATCTCTCCTAAACACTCATAACTCTCATCACTGAGCAGACAGAATACAGTAATGGGAGGTCATTCATCATCATACATGATATGACTGCACATCCTCAATCACTGCAGAAGAAATTAACCAGTTCATAGCTCAGATACCTAATATCTCTTTACAACCAGAATTATTGTCATATATTGAACATCATCTAATTCCAAAAATGTATGACCAAGGGTTAACAATACATTTGTGAAAGATCACATATTTATACAAATACTTGAATTGTGTCAATTAACTCATACTGCTGAATTTAATTTGTGAAGATAACAATAACGCCAAATCAGATACACTAATCAGATATGTTAGCTGTCATATGTTAAATAAAGATCATGTTTTTGCATTGTAAAACTTATACACCTACACCCAGATTAAATGTTTCCTTCTGAGGAGTTGCAGACATTAGTGAAGGTTGTTAGTGAGCAGTGAGTGTTCAGTATGACTTATGTGTTTACATGTGTTTAAATTATACATCTTGTGGGGAAAAAGATCTCGAGTCTGAGAGCTTCACAAGGAATATGTACACACAGAGTGTATGATTATATATTTGTGTGATACATATTTCATGTATGTTGGATATAATAAATATTATGTGATACGGTTGAGACAGATTTACATTAAAATATTGACAGTTAGAGTTAATATAGTTACTATAGAGTTCATATAGCAAACCTACTGTACTTTAAACCTACTGCATTTTAAACCTGTAAGACTTTCATCTGTGGAATACAAACCAGAAGCAAAAGCATAATCCTCTATTTCAAACAATGAAACTGGATGGTGACCAGGGAGTGTAAATCCAAAAAAGACATCATGACATCATCAAATGAATTAGACTCATGCACAAGTCTTCTAAAACCATATGATATTGTAGCTTTGTGTGAGTAGCAACAAAACACTTTCTGTTTTTAACTGGAAATGTTTGCATCGAGAATTTGGCTTGACACTCGTAATCACAACATATTTTCACTATTGGAAACTTACTGCTATAAACTAACTTCTTATTTCACTGGATTACAGTTTGGAACAAACAGGGTAAATGAAAAGACCGACTTTGGCTTTTCGCTAGTTTATGTGTAATGCTAACATAAAAAAATGCTTAAAAGATCACAAATTCTGTCAATTTAGATATTGTGAGGGCTATAATTATTTTGCTCAACAAATCTGAAAAGTATGTAATAAAAATTATAAACACAGTTTTCTAATAAAGCTGTTGTAGTGAAAATAGCACATTCTGTCAGTCATTCAATAATCACAGATTTACTCTCTTAAATCACACAAAACAGATAAATAAACAAAATAATGTGAGACTACTTTGACTAGCAAACAGTGAAGAACCTACACAATAGTACATGCTTCCCTCTTGTTGTAGCTAGAAGAGCTGGGTGGCCTGGCATTGCTTTAATAGTGGGCCAGAGAGTGGGCTTCCTGTCAGACCTGCCATTAAGGTACATATGAGCTCTATTCTTAGTGAGCAAATACACAGGGGTTTAGTTGACTTCAAAATCCATGGATGACAAAGCACAGAGATTCTGAACTCCTACCAATGTGCCTTTAACTGAACAAGTATGCAAGTACACTGGTGTGTGTGTTAGAGGGGCTACCTTAGTTTAGTTTAACAAAACTTCATTTATATTTGAACCTCATCTTTAATTATCCTTTTAATTCCATGTATTTCCATGTAACTTATTTGCATACTTATTTGCTTACTGCACATTTCTGTAATATTAGTACAAAAACACTGATAGAGTGAGTGAGTGAGTGAGTGAGTGAGTGAGTGAATGAATGAGTGAGGGCTATCCTGGCCACAAAGATTAAATTAGATAAATAGATTTGTAACATAAAGGCATGGGTTCCTAACACTTAACATTTTCAGTTCTTCTTTCTTAAGTTCTTTTCTTTCTAGCTCTGAGTTACAGACAGTCATCCTGTGACATGCAGCCCCTCTGTGTGTTTTTGTGCGTATAATTGTGTGCTTGTGTGTCTTGTTACAAGACTCAACTGGCTTTTCAATTATACATCACCTCTGGGCCAAAACAAAGATAATGTTTTTCTCAAACAACTATTTAAAACACAAACAGTTTACACAATTCTTTAGCCTAAATAATTATAAAGCTAATCATTTTTAATACTTAACTTTCTGATATATTTGAATAGCTTTGTAAATGCACATGCCCACCTGTAGTAATGTAGTAATACAATACACAAAAAGCATTCCAGACTCCCCTAATGACTTGTATGTCGTCTAATATTGTTATAGTTCAATTCTAAGAAATAGAAGTAAGGCAAATAGATATATTGTTTACCTCAGAACATAGTTTTAGGGCTAATACTGGTTTGTTGAGACAATTTGACTCTAAATTACAAATGCCATATACAAACTGTAGGATATTTAAAATTCGCTCTCTCTATCTCTCCTGCAAACAAATACATACACACACACACACACACACACACACACACACAAGTACAAACCTTTTATAGACTGAAGCACACAACAGCTGGGACTTAAAGACCTGACACTAGCTCTTATTCAGTCCAGGCCAGCTCTCTTTCCAGACCACTGCAGTAAAACGGCAGCAGACCAGTAAACAATCTTTCTAAACCCTTTGTTGCAAATTAGTCTTATTACAAGTGAGAGATGAAAGACACCACTGCGTGCAGAACAATTGAAATCTATGTGCAATCGCAATTTCAAACCGCTGTATGTAACAACAATTCACATTTATACACAATGCATTTTACAATACTGCTATTTAAATGCTCAATCGGCAAAACTGATGCTTTGGTTTTCTAATACGCCACCACTCTGACACATTATCATGACACAGCACATCAACAGACGACATGGGAGACATGCATCCGGCGAACACCGACTACAATTATTCCGTTTGTTTTACAAGACACCTAATATCATAACACACAAGCAAAACGCAGGTTTAAGGCTGTTTCATGCGTATTAAGAGAAGCGATTGGCCTGCACGGGCCATCGCACCGTCGACACCGTTTACATACCTGAGCTGTCCATGGTGCTGTAGTCGTCCTGTCGCGCCGGGCTTGTCTTAACGCTGCCGAGGGTTACTGCTGCCAAACCGCCGCCGCTTCGTCCCCCGGTGCAGAAGTCTCCGCTGCTATCGACCAACTGCAAAGATTCGTAGCCATCATAACTGCTCTTTTTCTTGTAGCCACTTAGCAGGCTCATGAGCACAACTCAAAATCACATAGACGTACGACAACGGAGATTTCAAGAAGCTAGAAGAATGCACATGTTCTGTATGACAGCCCAGACTATGTGAATAATGTAGTTTACACCAGGCTGCCCGCTACATACGCCCGATAGCTGCAGGAGAGAAGAGGCTGGTGTGTCATCAAGCACCGCATTTACTACGCTGCACACACACAGAACCGGGCAGCCAATCAATGCAGCCGGTTCAGGTCTCTCTCTGCACCCGGAACCCACATCCATGCTTTTGACAAAAGTGTTTGTTTAAACCCGATTATTTCAATTAACTGTGTTCGTCTAAATCGTCTATGATTTACTGATATCTATATATTTATATAAATCAAAATATTAGCATGCACACTGAATACTGTGTATAACTATATACTCACTTCAACCGATTTTCTAGCTTCATTTATATAATGCAATATTTCTTTATATATAAACAGTATTTATTAATGGTGGCAATACTGCCTTTGATTGATGTTGCTGCATTGGCTACAGAAAAATAATCCTTTCTGGTTTTACAGTCTATGGGTATCCCAGATATAGTGTTCTGTTTTCCAGGGCAAGTCCAGGCAGTCCAAGACTTCCTCTCTGGGAGAATGATTTATCTAATGGAGCAACTTGGTGCTTCCCTTCATGGCCCCATAGCTTGGCAGCCAACAGGGCTGCATGCTTTCTCATAGGAGAACTGCACCCTGGGCAACCCTTTGAGAAGAGTGAGACTGAGAACACAGCATGTAGGAAGTGTCACAGAGAGAAAAGCACTGGATGCTGTCTGCTATTAATTACCAATTAAATGCTAACTCCAATTCATCCCTTTACCGTCACTGTTATAAAGATGATTAATAAAACTGACCCTGGATCAGCTAGAGAACATCATTGACATACAGACTTCTAACAATCTGATGACATTGCCTGAATCCAGCATTACCACTTAAATGCAAGAACATCAACAAAATGGAAGCAAACACCACCAACAGTGGCAGCAATATACAACAATAGCAATCCTTCTACCTCAGGTGATTTAAACAGGCGAGTAAAACCACTCTTCTGTACAACAGCTTTTAATGAAAAGCTGAGGGCTTGCCTGAAAGTTAATGTTACACTCGGTTGTTTTTTAACACATATTGTGATCATTTTCATGGCCTTTAACTTCTAAACATCTTAGAACTGCTCACTGACATACAAAGTTACAAAAGTGTTTGTATAAGTTTCACACCACGGTAGCTGATGATTCCAGAACCACATCAAGTAGTTTACAGGTGTGTTTTTTGTGGTATTGGGAAGGCAAAAAAGGAATAAAAAAAAAAAGAAACACAACTTACTGTCTAACTTTAAATACTATGAGTATAATACTATAAGTTATGCCTGTAATTCAGTTTTTATTACACTGATAACAATGTATTTTGGTTGAAGTGGACTGCATTTAGATTTATTGTTAATGTAATAAAGACTGAAGTGTTAGTAGCTTGCCTGAAATTGGATGAGCTCACTTGTTGTGGCATAGAAATTATTTTTGTTAGCCTTTGCAAATATCTACATACACAGACGTTAATCTCTTGGTTATTCTAAATTCAGCTGAATTTAGAATGACTTAAAACCAACATGATAACTGAAGATGTAATAAATGACGTCATTGATCACAAGCAATTTTATGATGTGGCTACTATGAAAACATTCATACATGCTTCCATGGAGACGGAGGCGGGACCTCCTGCTTCCGCTATGCTCCATGATGATGCAAGGGATTTCCCTTATCCTATCGTACAGTCATAACTGACCTTGTGCTTAACACAGGTAACTCATTAAAAGCAATAAACCCATACTACAACCATCTCTCTGTAATCGATTAAGGTCTGGTGTTTTATAAACACACTTTGCTCAAGAGAGAAACATGGATCAGATGATATCAAATAACTTCATTATATTTCATGCACTTCCATATACCACATTAAATAAAACCGTTTTGATAAACTGGATCCAAACAGTAATGTGTGAGGAACCAAATAAATAATAATTTCTATAAAAAACTGTTTTATTCTCAACGCGTTTTTCATGAAAACCTTTTGCATCTTCTTCTGAAACACCAGCTGATCGAAAAACTAAACGCAGTAAATGATTATTAAACCGGATGACAGCATCACCACATATGTATAAGAGACGCGTCCGATCAGCTGATCAGCCTAGTCGTAAGTCATTTTGCTTATTTCTTCCTAAAACAGGCCTGTCGTCATGTCAAAATGGCCAAACCCGATGTTCTGCTGCAGGGCTGCTGTCACGATTAACATCACATTAAAATAAACCACTCGTGTCGCTATGGATAACGTAATGGTAATTTAGCAATGCAGATAAGGATGAAAATCCAGCCTCTCGATTCAGATGACATCACGCTAGACACGACGCTTTATGTAATAGTACTATTTCACCACGGAAGCTTGAAACGATATAATTCAGCGCTGCGTCTTACTATAACAGCTATTACCCTAGCAGCTATAATACATTCAAATTTTGGGTATAAAGGGTATTTAACCCTACCTTCCGATGCACTCTCTCTCATTCTCCGATGCCCCAGCTGGTCTCAGAAATGCTGACCTTTCATTTGTCATTCGCCGACTGTCAAAGGTCAGATTGGCGCTTGTCCCAGCGAATCGTGGTCCGTTTCGAATAAGCACAGGAAGAAAAAGATAAGCGTGGGACGCTACATCATTCTCGGATAGGCGCCTTGACCACACTAGCCAAACCCACACAGACCATTCATTTCATTGACCTAAATCAGTAAACAGAAATATATATATATATATATATTTTACGTACTAAATAGCAAGCAACCGGTAATTTTATAAGAAGTCACGGAATGGAATAGTGAAATCCACTGCTCAATTCCGTCGCCATTTCATTTTTATTGTCTTTTCTTTTGATATTAAATCATATTTTAACTAGAGTTTTTAATGATAGTTGGGGTCATTTAGATTGTGTGCGCGTTTATTTACACTGACAGCACAGCAAAGTAATGGTTGTTGGTATTACATTTCAGGTCTTCCGTCATGCACACACACTACTGCTATAGATGGTGAGCTACTATGGCTAAGGATCATCTTTTGAATATTAAGTAGTTTCGTGGTGACGTAATGTAAACATAACCTGGGCGTCATGCAACGTAATTAATATTTATGAGTCAAGCCTTCGTTGTAGTAGGACAGGGTGTAAAATTAGATTGTCCTCAGGGCGGCCAGAACATCTAGGTTTTCTGATTTAACTAAGACATTTGCCTGTAGATAAAAGCGTTTTTATTTAACTCCTGGTTACAATGGTAACAGTAGTATACTTGGAAATGCACAATAGAAAATGATTTAACTTTGTACTATTAGGTCATAATTCTTTCTTAAGAGATGAAGTATTGATTTCTTTTAAAAT
>JBAJNP010003870.1:0-36785 GCA_036877545.1 Yasuhikotakia modesta
TATATATATATATATATATATATCATGTGATCACAGAATCACAGATCACAGAATCACGGTTATTATGTGATCACAGAATCACAGTTTATCCATTGAGAATTAATCTTACTGTGCAGGCTGAATCGAATTGCTTTTTCTGGAGAAAAATCAGTAATTTTACAGAAAAAAACATACACAACTTTCAGAAACAGGTTAAGCCTGAGTTATGGTTCAGCAGTTGTGCTTCAGTCTACGTATTGTTTCCAGGTCAACGGCTGCATGCTGGACCCCCTGCCCCCCGTAGCTGTCCGCAAATCCAGCACCTCGTCCCCCAGCAACATGATGGAGACGTCTATAGATGAGGGCATCGAGACAGAGGAATTAGACACAGAGGATGACCACGGCCACTTCTTCATAGCCTATCAGACGAGCCGCTTCGGTCAGCGCAGACACACCCTGTCAGAGGTCACCAACCAACCAGGAGTCATAACCAGTGGCGGTTCGTTAATTTATGAAACTGAGTGCACATGATAACATGTTACATGTGTTGCAAAGGGTTCGGTGTCATTTGGTGTTAATATTTGGTGTTAATTAAGGTTCATTTTTTTCTTTCTCCACTCAGGTAAACTGTACAGTGTGGGTCAGAACCCCTCGCTATGTAGTGTGGATTCAGAGTACGACATGGGCTCCATGCACAGTGACCTCAGTCTCCTGGAGGACACGCACTCTCTTAATGAGGTGGTGCTAGCCAACACGCCCGTCACCCGCATGACTCCGCCTTTCATCAGCGCTCGGCCCGCTAACCCCACCATGCAGGCGCTGAGCACCCAGAGGAGAGAGACGCACAACCGCTCTCCCATCAGTTTCCGTGAGGGCCGCAGGGCGTCTGATACGTCACTCACACAAGGTGAGCAGCACTCAAGTGTTCCAAAGTGTTCCATATTGGTCACTTATAAGGGCTCCTCGATTTTTAGCATGCTACCTTGGAAGGTGGTTTACTAGCCTATACTTGGTGTTTATGCATTAAAACATTTCGCTTAAAAAATTTGTTAAAGATCGTCTGCCATTCTAGTGTTTGTTCCCTCACATATTATCTTTTTCACACGCTCTTTCTATCTCTATTTGTCTCCTGTTTTGCTCTAAATGTACCACCCGACTGTCAGATGATTCAGAGTGAATCACAGAACGCTTTGAAGATTGGGCCAACACAGTTTTTTCTGAGCTCTCTCTCGTCCTGTGGCCTGAATAATTACCCATAATCACTTGAAGCCCTAAAATAACACAAGGATCATTTTTTCAACCCATCTACCCTGTTCTGCTCAGCTGCAGAGGAGTTAAGAGTCACTAAAGACCTTTTTAACAGGCTGTCGAGTGATTTTGCAGGACTGGTCAGACATGTGTCTTCCTGGAATCGATTGATTGGCCATGTTAAGTGAGGTCACATGGTATAACTTCAGTGGAACAATCAGTGACAATTGATGTCACTTCCTGTGTCCCGATACTCTCCTGTGATTCCAAATAATCAAGCAGAATAATATTAATTTCCTCTGTGAAAATTTCGCTAATAAGAAAATCATTCTTAAATGTCTTTCTCAATAGGTTTGGTGGCCTTTAGGCAACACTTGCAAAATCTGGCACGGACCAAAGGGATCCTGGAGCTTAATAAGGTGTACGAGCAGATGGGCTCTGGAGAAAACCCTTCCCTGGGACTGCTGAACCCTCAGGCCCATCCACATGATTTACTGGATCCTGCACTACAGGTCAGTTCAGCAGTATATATTACAATGAGGGTGGTGTGTGTACTGTTATATTACAGTGATAGTACATCACCAAGTTATAGTGCGTAATGTTCTGTTCTGTGTGATATGATAATTAATCCATGATTGATTTTGGTGGCACCGCCCATGTAATATTACATCACTCAAATTGTCCAGTTATGTCCGTTCATGAAATGAAGCTTCTGTGAGCAGCGCATCAGCCAAGAAAATTCACAGCCTGTACCTGCATTCAGTGCATTGTACTCAAAATGCCCCAGCCTGAACTCTTGTACCCTTCTACCCTCTCTACTGACACACAGACAGCCTCACTTATGTAATGACTGGAGAAGAAGTAGACAATTGTCAGTTGGTTACAGTCCATCCAGGAAGCCGTGTGAATGTGGTCATTGTTGAATCGCAGACTGGTGCCTGTTGCTCCAATGCAGCCTCACCAAAGACAGAATCGATGCTCTTGAGAATAACCTGTGAGGATATTCCGCAGGCCACACGCCAGTGTCCGGAATCACCAATTGGAAAATTGTATTGCTTTGTTTAAATTTGTTGGTATTCATTCAAAGCTCAGGAGACATACTGGAGGTCTCAGTTGCACTCACTGTCTCCTAAATTTTTTGGGGGGGTGTAGAAAGAGATACGAATGAGACAATTGTCAGCACAGTAAGAGTGTAGTGCTATCAAACAAACGTCATTAACATTATTCAGATTTTGATATGGGAGGAAATTTGATGAAACAGGTTTGAGTTCATATCAGTATTTTTTTATTTTAAATAACAGCCTTTGGTATATTGGAAAATCTTAAATATAGTTTGTGAATTTCCTGTTTGTGAGAAGTTTTTTTTTCTCAAGCAAAAACGTTAGAAATGTGACTTGAGAGATCTCTAATACGACTCGTGGTAAACAGAGACGCAAGTGTCCAGTTGAGGTGCTGGCGGTAAAAGAAAAAGCAGTGAAATGATTTTCCATTAGAGGCATGTGTTGTTGTGCAGATTAGCTATTGGAAAAGAATGGAAGTTTTTTTCCCCCAGAATCCCTCTGGGTCAGCGGATGGCTATTCAGCCTTTTTATAATTTAGTAAATTTTGTAATGAATTTGTGCATTTGAGAGCACAGTCACTGATGTGGTTGCCCATGAAGCGCTGAAATGTGTGTGTGGTTTGTTCAGGAGGAAAGAGGTCATCAACACGACATGGCTCTGTTTTCTGGTGGAATACATCCTGCCCTGTTGTCAAGGAGACAGAGTTTGGAGCCACAGTACCTCTCTCACAGAATACAGGTAAAAATATCATAACATGTACAAACATGTTCACAAAGCACAGCTTGATATTTCACAATTCTCAACTTTGTGTTCCTCTGTACAGAAAGCTACTCTGATGGCCAACAGCCCTGGTAGTTGCCAGATGTTCTGCAAAGAAACTCCTCGAAGCCTAGAGCAGCAGTTGCAGGAACACAGGTACTAGACTTGGCCTCCTCCCATCCTTCATATAATGTTAAACCAGAAGATCAAACCAATCTGTTATACTCCATCTGTTTCTGTCTGATCTGCAGGCTGCAACAGAAACGACTGTATCTTCAGAAGCAATCCCAGATGCAGGCCTACTTCAATCAGATGCACATTGTGGAAGACCCCTATGCTCCCTGTGCAACAATGGGGCACCAGGACTCTGGGGCAGCTTCTCAGGCCCAGGGTTCAATACCACCAGCACATCAACTACAAGGTCCTCAGTCATCCCCTCCATACTTGCACACTCAGCCCCTCGGGCCTCTGATGGAGCCAAACCTCGAAGCCCTGGTGTACGATCCCTACTTAGGCCACTACCCCCAGATGCAACCAACACCTCTACCACAAGGGTTCCCCACTCAGCTGCAGGGCCAACAACAGGAACCCCTAAACTACAGCTACCCAGCCTGTGAGCCAAGCCCGCAAGCACTTTACGAGCAATACGACTGTCCTGTTGACCCTGGACAACCGCCTCCACCGGGCCAAACAGAGGGTGCTGTGGCTGGGTACGATGGACTGGCAGACCCCTTTCTGGATGGCGAAATGATGGAAACTGTGGACTCCCAGCACGGTTTTGTGCTGGTGAACTAAGATAAAACAACCAGTATTACCTTGACACATGACTCACTACAGATTGCGGACGGATGATTGGTAGAGAGGGATGAAGCAACAGGGATGGATCAAGAACGTGAGCTTTGTCGTTTTTAACTCCTCCCTACCTCCCTCCTCATTCCCCAGCGGTCCCACCTGCTGCTCTCTCGGATGGTGCGGCATTCGTGTCAGCGCCGGGTCGGCTGGACAACAGGACCTCCATATGTGGGGGGGCCACCTCCTCTATCCGCTGGAGCCCTTCGCAGGATAGGAGCTGCTTGCTACGCACTGTATGTAGCACAAAGACAGCCTAGATCTGCAATACGGAGCCAGCCAATGAGCACAATCTGAACCCATTTTGTACCGATTCTGAACAAAACTCCAAGTGTGTGATTATGAAAGACTTGCTTTTAGCTGTGCATACTTAAAAGACAAGTGCAATGTTCATTTAAACGTATGGCAATATTGAAGCAATATACTGATTTATCTGAAACTGACACAATGAAGCCATAAACAGGAAATACGTCACCTAAAAACGTTATTGAAGAATGTTTCTCAAGTTTTGTGGGTAAAGCTGATTTTTCACTGGATCTTGTGTTTGTCATTCAGGCCCTAAAAATAACAATCTGTTCTTCTGGAGCCACAACAGTGTTATTTTGTTTGCTAATATCTTATGGACACACAATCCTTTGGTGCACATGCTGGGTCGTGACTCTCCTTCAATAATGATGATTAATGGGGAGTGGTTCATATGTCAACATAGGTGTTGTTCGTATGGAAATTTCACTTGTAGGATTTATACCATTAAAATACTGTTATTTCATTGATATTCCCCTTCACATACAAGCAGGCTTTGAAGGACAACATCAGAAATTGCAGTTAATGTTGTAATTTCACACATTTAGTCATGAAACACTGGATTGCAGCTTTCAATTGCATTAACATTACAAAAACAGAGATTTTATTGTATTTTTTTTATTGTATTTAGCAGAACATCTGTCCACATTCGTTTGCGATCTGTGACTAAACTCAGATCAGATCATGGACGACAGTTTCATAATGAGGTTTGGGGCTTTGTAACAGAACGCATACTGAAGTTTTTAAACCCGTTTATATGCTGGAGCACTTTGTGAAGGAAACAAATGGAAGTGTAGCCCAGGAGGAGATAGCAGATGGGTGAGGTCAACCTGCTTTGCTAGTTTCATCAACCAAGAGACACAAAACTCATCTCCTTTCAATAACGTACTGCCCACAGTCCACAGCTCTCTTACGGAAGGACGCCAAGAGAGCCAGACTCGATTGTTCCTTGTTCTTTATGTAAAGTAGGAGTTAGAAAGTGCTTTCAAAACACAACAGATATTGTATTTAATGTGATAGTGTTCGGTGTGCCTTTATCTTATGTTAAAACCGTTTCAGTTTGATTCTGTATCTGTCTGTTTTGTTACAGGACATACGTAGACCAGGTTTTACAAAGGTACAAAACCAAAGCCCCTCAGAAGTGTTTCTGTATAAACCCACCATGTGGAGTTTGAAGCTTTTCTGTCAGCTTCATAAACGTACTGTTTTTATTGTTGGTTAATCAGTATAAGCCGTTGAAAAGTATTAATAGCAATATTTCTATGAATAGTTCTGAAAGAACAGATTAGCGAATGTTTTGCTAACCATAATCACACCTTCTGCTGGTGAACACAGTTCATTCGAAATCCCATTTTACATTTACCTTCATGGTTGTTGACCACACATAAGCTAACGTGCTGTTAAAATAAAAAAAGTTTATTGAACAAATCATGGTGTCGTTTTTATTGGGGGAATCGGTTTCACCACTCATTGTTTTCCACAGTTACCATAACAGGATTTAAATAGCTGGTGTTTGCATTCAAAAACACAAAAGGAATTTCAGACTCCATCAGTCAATGGAATAGATGAATGTAGGTTTTGTGTGTAAGGGATTGGGGGAGTTTAATTATGTGCAGATTTAACGCCAAACATTTGAGTCACTGTTAGAAGCTCTCAATTAATGTGTGAGGCAAAGTTCAGCAGTTTTCAGAGTTCGTTCTCAGAGAGTTCATCCTGTGCTCTAATTTTCACATGACCCTTATTCACACGTCCATGCATGCTCTTCCTCTTTCACTCGTTCTGCTGCGGTCTGAGCGCGGATGAGCTCAGACCGCGGTTGCCAGACACCTCAACGAACAGGAATGCTCACAAATTACACAAGCGGGGAAACCGTTGTTTTTTTTCCACTTTGTTCTCAAAATCAACAACCACCAAACATGGCTCCTGCCAAACTCAAATCAGATCATTTTAAGTGGGGAGGAGACAAATTTCTTTCTACATGTGCTGTCAATTTTAAATGCACTGTCTTGACCCCAGAAATGAACATTTGTTCATTATTTACTTACTCTCATGTCATTTCATACTCCTATACCGTGGCCCACAAATAGCATCTATTGAAACTTCAGTAGATTATGTCACCTGTCACTCACTTTTTCAGTTGGTTGCCTTGTTGATTTTTATTGGTTAAAATAAAATTTAATAGTAAATTGTATCCAGGACCTAAAGAAAAATTGCACAAAGAATATAACAAGTCTGAACTTAGCACTCAACAAAAATTAATTCTGTTTATTTGCTGTCAGTTACAATTAAACTAATTTTGGGGTGAACTGTTCCTTTAAGAAAATCATAGTTCATTCAGTGCTTGATATTACAGATCACATGATTACAGAGAATGAGATGTTGGTTGATGATATAACCGAGAGAAATTATATGAAATACAGGCCAGGAACTGGAGAACTGAACTCTGAAGCGCCTCACTAAACTTGTGATTCATTCCACACACCAGAAAAACTTGAATGACATCAAAAACTGGACAGAACATTACAGCATCTTGTGACTGTACCACCCCATGTGACCCTGAACTGTCCGTCAGGAAAACAAAGTGCTTCTTTATTTACCGTCAACGGACAGCTGTCATTGCATAACACTTAACAAGCAGAAACATCTGAAAACAATTGTCTACAACGACCCAACCCAGCTAAACAGGAAGTTTAGACTCATCACTTATGAGGTCATGATAAAATTACATGTAAAGGATAGACCTTATTCACCTTTTGTGTTCGACGGATGAAAATGATTTGGGTGGGAAACATTGTGAAGGGGAATAAATGGCAAAATTCATTCTTGAAAACCGTTTAGATTTTAGGCTGGATCACAGGTCTACATCACTTTTAAATCTGCTGTGTGTGCTGGGATACGCCGTGTGGCCATTTATAAGGGTAATTGCATGAAACATTAATTTGAGTTTTAAACAGCTCCCTAATGGTCCACTGTCTCCACATACAGGCTTGAGTAATGAGACATTATTAACTCCTGAGGCAAACTAGTGGCCACATTGAGTCTGATCTATGACTATACACCTTTAGAACTTGGTCTACATGGTCCACAAATTTGCAGTCTGTGCTATTAATTTCTAATAATTTAGAGAATTTGTTCCACCTTCATCGATTCATAAATCCAGTCCAGATTTTTTAGGGTCTTTAAAGCGATGCTAGTTAAATTAAACATCTGATACCACAGAAGCTACGTCACGGTTCAGAACCTCCAGTTCCTGCCAAACACGGACAAAATCACGCAATCCAACGCTACCGATAAGTCCGTCAGTCGGGTAACCGTAGAAAACAGTTCATCAGGAGACCAAAGACCTGATGCCACATTAATCTTTAAAATTATATAGAATGACAAACACGTTGAGAAGATAATCTGTCAGGAGTGACGCACACACCGCTTCAGTTGGCAACAAAGATCACAAGATCAAGGTACGTTGTTCAAAAGACTTTATTTCAGTTTCAAAAGTACACAAGGAGTTCAAAAAGGAAGTAAAAAATAATCCTCACAATACGGAGCATGGACAAAGAGTTTCCCAGAATTCAGTAGCTGCATGTTGACTATAATAATCAGTACAGAGTTTCAGTTTTCACCCCCCACAGAAGATAACGCTTCTCCATGCCAGTCAATGGCTTTCATTTAAAAAAGAAAAAAAAACAACAAAACCCACCACAAAAAACTACTGAAGAAAGATTGTTGGCACAGAAGTTAAAGATCTTTCAGTAAGTCTCATCCTGCAAGACAAATGTTGGCAAACCAGTGAATTTTATTAGACGAGTACTTTGAGTCACGTACTCTGCGTTACAGGACAGCTGATTCAATTACACACTCCACCACGGAACCTCTCATGACAAAGTGTGACTTCATTACGGCAAGCAAATTTCAAGAGGGACTGCAATGCACTAGTAACATTACCCTTACTAGCCTCATCTATAGAGAGAACTCGACGGTTACACCGTGTGAGCGATTCGTCCCGGGAGAGGGTACGCATGTAAACAATGTGCTGCGCCCTTGCAAATTTACTAAAGCAAATAAACAGGCATTTCGCACCATCTGATGCTTGCAGGATGAGCTCCAGTCTAAGAAAAGCGATAGCATGCTAAAGCAGACATGTTGCGCTACGACTGCACTGGAATGGCTGTTTGGGGTAAACATAGTCTGAGGAGAAATGCAATAAACTGTACAAGTATGCGGTGTGATATTCATACATAATGAGGGGTAATAAGTAACAAGTCCATCTATTGATGCTTTTAATAAAACTGAGGGAAACACAGGAATACAGTGATGATAGTTAGTAACTAGTCAAAGAAACAATAAATAGAATGCAACAAGTCTTGTGTTGTCAGTGTGGTCCACATGGAGGAGGAACCAATCAGGCGAGGGCAAGAACTGCAGAACAAAAAAACACCACATTAGAATTAAACAATGTTCTAGAACAACTGATGTTAGTAAGTTGGGAGAGACACAAGTATATGTACCACTTATGGCCTCCTGAGCAAAGTACTTCACATCCATATCTTGGTCTGTGGCTAGTTTCTCCAGTACTGGTTTGACCTCTGCTTGCAAAGCACTGTGGGACATACCAATCATTGTTACTGTTGGTGTATCTTCCCATATTATCAACCAACCATAAAACAATTTTGGAATGACAAAGAGTTTTTTCAAACAAACCTGCTGTCCACTACTGGTCCAATTTTCTGCAGGCACTTGGCCACATTAAAGCGCACATTAGCCACCTGGTCATTGGACATCTTGAGGACCACAGGCATCATGTGCTTGGTGGTGATCTCCTGTCCGCAAGCTTCTGAAAGAGCCTGACATACAAAAACAGTAATAAAAGTTACCTGTATATTCTAATACAAGCTGCCAATGCAAAAACCTTCTACTGGAAAAGAACTTGGTTAGAAGACATTATGGAGAAGACACCACTAGGGTTCCAGGCTTACATTGATGCAGAAGATAGTGGTCATCCTGTGCAGGTAGTTGGGATCATTGGCCATGCCGAGCACTTTGGGAACGATGGTGTTCTGAGCCCACTCAGCTCCAAACTTCTCCACCAGCTTCATGAGGTTGCAGGTGGCAGCTTCTCGAATGGCGTACACTGCAAACAAACCATGATGACTGTTACTCAACCTGCTTGCCGGTAGACATACAGTTCAATTCAGAGGCATTCCTTACAATAATCATTTTTTCTACATAACATGTTTATGAATCAGGCCCAATAGGTAAAACATGTATTAAGATAGTAACCATTGTCAATTCTAACTTTTAACTTTTTGACTTCAGTTCTCCCAGGAAAGCTGCATGTATTCTGGACCTGATTACTGTTAAACATGTTGACAGGATTAACAGCAGACAATCAACGTTGTTTTGGTGTTCAGTGTAGACGCTACATTAGATTCTACCTGACTTCACAATAACTGGAACAAAGATCGCAATCTAATCTATTCAACTTCTATTCCGAGAAGAGCAGATGTCCACAAACATCGTGTGAAATCGTGCATCGCAAAATCTGCTAAACATTAGACTCTCTTCAAATAAACTAATGATAATCACTTCATCAACAGGCTGACAATTTTGGTCTTGCTGTCAAGCAGAAAATGAAAATACGTCAGACAAATTGTGTTGAGCGCCTATTATATAGGTCAAGCTTTAAATGGAAAACACACACACAACTGACACAGCGTGTGTTTTGCAGATGTGCCTGCATTTACAGATTCACATTTATGAAGCGCCGCTCCGGCTCTGAGCTGTTATGCAAGCGGCCAGCGCAGGATATGCGAGAACATTCCAGTGATGTAACCCATCTGGGCCCTTTGTCTGCAACTGTGTCAGAGTTTAATTGCACGTCTATGTTGTGCTCCTCGCTGAAAAATCACCATGCAAAACACTTCAACATCTGGAGGTACTCAACTCATGTTCACAGTGACATCAGAAGCGATCTGACAACCATTAAATTGAAGTTTCCCCGCCATTCTGAAACGTTCATTACCACCGACACGAAAATCAAAGCAACATTAGCGGGCAGTATAAAGCCTGATATATTCGGAACAGCGGCAGCTGAACGAGGCTGGAAATATATTGATGTGTTAACCTGGTGTGAAATGTGAGGTTTATCTACGATGATGATGTAACAGGACACACTCAGAGCTGGTTGAATATTAGTGATGTAGCGTTAACTAGTTAACTAGTAATCTCACAGATGGTTTTGGTGGGCCGATAACAAGCTGTGTTATAGTGTACCAACAGTATAGAAGTACCGTCTAACGTGATAAGACCTTAAAATTGCAACGCTGAATCTGCTAATATCTGTTCAACAGCATCAACAACCATCAAAACACTGCATGGTTAACCAATACACTAGGTTTCAAAAGAAAATATACCTCAAACACACACAACAATCTGACTGCTGTGTACAGGACACAAGTTTAAAGACGCTCTAATGAATGCAAGAAGCAAGACTGGGGCACTGGATTAACCTACACATTGACTGAAGTCAATACTGGTACTATCGTGAAACTGAGATGCACAAGAGTTTGATAAAAAGAGAACGAGGAGAGGAGCAAAAGGGCGAGAGAGACTCTTATCAGACTCATAATTGGCAGAGAGAGCAGAACAGGAAATGCAGAGAAGCACGTCTTCACATTTTACTTGCTCCTTACGGGGACTGAAAAGGAATAAATGGATAAACTGAATAGATAAACTCTTTATCTGACAGACCCAACACTGTTTAAAGGTTTTGCTTGATTGCTGCCATTACCTCAAGCGTACTTCATTTTTCTTTCTAATATTCGTAATCTCTATAAATAGAGAAAGACCTACCGTGATCAATGAGCCACGCCATGCACAGGGAATTTAGCTTTTCGTCGAAAAACTCCACACCCTGGGAACACAAAATTTGGGCTAGAGTTACATTCAACAGTGAATATAATGCATTTAAATTCGGTAGGGGAAAGAACAGCGTCCCTAACATTGTACTTAATATCTCTTTTTGTGCTCCACAGGAACATCATTATGCAGGTTAAAAACTACATGAATCCAGCCGTTGCAGATGTGGAGGTGGGGCACAGACTCACCAGTTGTCCTGCCAGCAGGGGCATGTACTCAATGATGGCCAGTCGAACCCTCCACTTGGCATCTTCAGCCAGCTCCACTATAGCAGGCAGCAGGGACTGAGAGAGCTGCCGGATTCCGATCACCTCATTCACACAGTCCAGGTTGGAGATGATGTTTAGACGGACCTCAGGACACTGTGTGAAGATGAGAAGAATTATCAGCCATTTTCTTCAGATGAAATACAGTTAAAATGCTCTGTTGCTCTGTTTAATGCTTGAAGGTTCAATATATCAACACTTAAATCAACACAAAAACCTTTATTGAAACTGGCTGCAGGAACAAGTATTAAGTAAACAGAGTCAGCTGTGGTTTCATATTGCCCTACATTTCTTATAACTACTAGTAAATACAAGAGTAAAAACGATATGAAATCTTTTATAATTCCCATGAAAGGCTCATGTGACATTATTGCAGCGCACGCACGTTGCCAAATATTTGATGATTGCTTGAGAAAGTGCACTTTGGTGATGACTGACTAAAATCCAAACAACAAGTCTGTAAGTCAAACAGAGCCAGTTGGAAAAGCAGCCAATGGAAATACGCTTCACAGAACCCGGCTTCTGACATCCTCAAATCGTGTGTTTGACATTCAAGAGGAGACCAATAAAACAGAAGAAAACACAAACACAGGAGGCTAGCGCTTGGACAGCTTTGCCACACAGTCTCACTGAAAACTGGGGCCAAAGTTCAACTTCATATACCAACGCACTAAGAGTTTATTACTATGATCTTAAAGCTAATATGTCTAACAGAAGAGTCATGGAGAGATGCCAGATTGAAGGAACATCAATCAGAGACAATAAAGTAGAAAATTGTTGTGTCCCAAAACCTAATTTGTTCTCTAGACAGGCAGCATTTTAAGGCACCTTAGACAGACTCCCAACGCCAAGACTTATAATATACCCTCTTTTAGGCTAACTCAAAAGGTGGCATTATGTGCATTCTTTGTGAAGGAGGCAATCCCACAATGCATTGCTCCAAGCCAAGAAACATCAAAACAACATGTTTCCTTGATAATCACAAGGCATTTCAAAATCTTGCAAACAGCTTAGCACTTAGGTAGCATACCAAACCTGTACCATAAACATCTGCTTTAAAATATAGTCTTACCAAAGCTGTGACCACAGGGAGATAAAGACAAAGAGACACTTGAACACAGATAGATGAGAGACTGAGAGAGGTTACCTCATCCTTCAGTTGGGCCAGGAAAAGAGGCAGCAGATGTTCCACCGTGTTGTCCTTGCCCAAGATGGTGGAGAGACCCATGATAACAGAAGCCAGGGCAGATTTGACATGCTGGTTAGTGTCAGACACCAGCTCCTGTAATGACAAAGCAGGCGACTTAAGGGCTTTGAAATCAAGCTATTAGAACAAGCTACAAGTAGCTCTAATCAGAGGGAAGGTGATTACAGGAGTCTTTGAGGAACAAACATCACTGCAGGAGTGCTGGAGGTGAGGTCTATTTAAGCTTTGAAATCTGGACATTTATTTGCTTGTTGGAACTTCTTAAATGGTCCTACAATCTCAACAAGCTCACATTTCCGGCAAAAGCTTGTACGTATAGGCTTAGTGCAGATCACATCTGCTGACAAAGCGCACAACTTTTGTTTGTATCTGCAAGACATGATCTGCTTACATAAGTTTATTAACAGATATCAAACATTGGGTCATGGGACTCTCAGGCCACACAAGAGCACAGAACGCCTTATAAAGCTCAAACAGACACACCAAAGCATCTTTGGCTGTTTTTCTTCGTTGTCTGGTATGTAAAAACAGGCCTGTTATGAAGAGCCGTCTAGTGGAAGTGAGATTTATAAGAATCTCACATTTTAAAGCTGAGGACCAAACATTTTTGTTTGTACCATACGTGAAGCAAGATATAACCATGGTAACCAGTTTCTTGCAAATTATCAGTTAATATATTTTCCATGCTATTATTTCCATTTACTTATTTGGCAGTATATTTTCCTAAGAAATTACAACCATGAGATATGTAAAACAACATTAACTTAAAATATATTTTGCTACAGGCAGGACAACCGAGAGCTTGTGAGAACACCTGAGAAACAAACGAAACATTGTTCTTTAAAACAAACAACAATAACAAACACAGCTCTTCAGTAGCAATACAAGATGTCATAGGCTTTCTAGAGCAGGAAATAAACAACAAAATGCCTCATTTCAGCCTGATGCTGCAGTGACTAAACCTATGAATCCACAGTGAGGTGAGCCAACAGATACAAACAAACTTAACAACAGTGACCCCTGCTGCTCACGTCCTTCACAGAGAATCCCAGAAGATGCAAAATCAGCCACACAGAGTTCACGAGGTCACAAACAAATATTCTAAGAAAAACTGGTGGTCTTTATAAAAGAGTCTTGGTCCTCAACTCCATATGTATATACAGCTGGTGGTGTTCTAATGTGCTGTGCCTGTGTGTGAGGCTGTTATGCATTTACATTTATGCATTTGGTAGATGCTTTTATCCAAAGCGACTTACAGTACATTCAAGTTACACATTTTTACCAGCACATGTGCTCCCTGGGAATCTAACCCACAACCTTTACACTGATAACGCAATGCTCCACCAACTGAGTTATACAGGAGCACGCAGCACAACGGCTGATGTCGTTTTAAGTATAAACATCACTGTGTAAATGCATGCAACAAATACATCATAATAAACTAAAGGATGACATTTGTATATGATAAAAATGTAAACACTTCTAACATAACAGAACAAGAAGCAGACTTCCAGCAGACTCATTGGACACCTGCCCAGATATGATATCACAATATCACAACAACAAGCTTGAGTTTCCTAAGTACCCCATCCTGAGAATTTGGCTGCCACCCTGCAGCAGAACTGTTCAGACACATGCCGGTTCATAAACAAGTGGGCGAGATTTAAACGGGCGTACCTTGATGCATGGCAGAATGTGAGTCATGATGATGGTCTCCCTGCTGTCTTCGGGCAAATTTTCGCAGAAAACTGGAGAGATAAACAGGCCAGAAGATAAATGTTATTGGTGTTGCGTGACGGCCAGCTTACCGAAGCCCCGACGCCTCTATCAAAACAAAGTTATTCCTCACCTTTCACCTTATTGGCCGAGGCAGCTCGGACCTCTGCCTCGCAGTCTTTCAGCAAGTTCTGGAACGCCGGCACCAGATCGTTCTTGGTGATCTCCGGGCCAACGGCTTTTTGCAACTTCATGCAAACAAAAAAACAAACAGAGTTAAAGCACACTCTCGTAGGGACAGCATGGACGCCAGCCAGGTATTTTGTGTTGTAAGAACTCACTTCTGAGAACTTGTCGGCCACCATGTAGCGCACCCTCCAGGATTTGTCCTCCGCGGCCTGGCGGAGAGTCGGCATGACCAGGGTCTCCAAGTCCTCCTGGGGCAGCAGGGTGGCAATGCTAACACCCGCCTCCACCGCCAACAGACGCACTGAGTCCTGCAAAGTAAATACATTTTGAGCTGCTAATATACAGCACTGATGTATGGTGTTGCTTGAGCAACAGTGATGATGATGCAATGATGCAACAGTCTACCTGCTCATCTGAAGCTAGTGCTGTGAAGAGAGGAATGATGTCACTCTTAACATAATCCAGCTCCAGAACCTTCGCAAACTCGCCCAGCTTAGATGCAGCGGCACGACGGACCATGGGGGTGTCATCTGAGCACAGGGTGCGGAAGTGCCTGCATAAACAAACACTTATAATATACTACTGACATCACTGTCTAGTCCGACTTTGTAAGAAATGTCAGTTTGACTGTCACATCCATAAACAGAAATAATATGACTCATATATTATATAAACTGAACTTACTGGCGTATTTCTGCTTTAACAGTGCTGGATACACGTGGGTAGCAGACGCTAAACAGACCGCAGGCAGATGTTCTGGAGGTGAACCAATCCCCACTGGCCAGACGCTTCACCAGTGGCACAAAGTGAACCTCCAGGTCCACAGGGGAATGTTCCTGAGAGATCTTCCGCAGAGAATCCACCGCTTTGTCCCGCACAACTGTTTCCTCCACAGTGGCCAAACTCTCCAGGGGAGGCTGACAGAAATATGGAAGTAGGCCGTAAGAAACATGCAGAACATCCATCTTAACTTCAAGTAGGTCAAGGTAAACATCTATTACATGGTTGCTTTTGACTATTTTCAATGTTTTCACTCACCAGCAGACAGTGGACAAACTCTGGGCCTCCAACCAATAGCGTGAAGCTCCCAAGCTGCTCAGCCAGTGCAAGAAGAACTTCATCTTCATCATAGATGGTATCTACGGATGAAGGGTGTTAGTTAAGTGGTGCTACATTGCAATGCTTATACACACCTGCTTATAATGCTTTACAACATCTTAACAAACGGTCTTTGTTAAAAGTAGCATAAGTGTAACATTCGAAATTGGTCCCTCCATATACTTTGTTTTCATGGATGCAGACTTTGTAAGTTAAGCTTTTTTTAAGACATGATCCCATTTATGACATGTTACTGTTTTGTTACTAAACAAAAATAAAAGGTGGGGGTTCCTATCCCATAGATTTAGTGCATCATGGATGAAATGTTAAATCTAGTTAAGAAAGGAGAAGATTTTGTTGTCTCACCGGTGAGGAAGGGCAGTAGTTCGGTTCGTGTCCTCTCCACACCGAGAGCCAGAGCAATAGTGGAAAGCTTCTTAATGCTGTTCAAACGTAACTGGGGACGTACAAATACACAGATTGGATTATTTGTGTTTGCTGTTCATTTTCACTATCATAAACAATCTACTGATTTCAAGCAGTCAACTACCCTATTAAGTCTATGGTATATACTGCATACTAAGCAGCTCGTTATGTTTTGACACACAACCACAGTAATTTCGGATGGATTATAGTCGGGCGCAATATCACCCAACACAGCAGTATGGATATGCATTAAATCTAATTCATCCAAGATGCAATAACACTTTGATTTATTTTCAGCAAACAACTGGTTTATTTCCTCATTCAATCCATTGCGATCCGATCCGATCCAAGCTGCTAACCGCATCAGTATAACTGCGGTAAATCATAAACACGGGTTTTTGTTCTTTAACCACTCGTGGCCCCTTTAACAACAATTTTAACCTGGACGTCTTCATTTCTCAGTTCGTCGATCAGAACAGCGATGGGATAAAGCGAATCGTCTCCTTCTGCTCCTGCCATTTTAGACCTGGATGAGAATCACAGCAGTGAAGCTATTCGGGTGCTGCCGCACTTCCGCTGTACTGCAGCTGCGCTCGCGCTGCCTGATGGGAAAACGCCCGACAAATTAAAAGTCCTTCAGCGCTTTATTATGCTTGTGTTGCAGGGGCGACATTAATCTTACGATGTTGTTTTTTTTTAGTTTGGTTTGTGTTTTGAAAGTGCTGTATTATTTAATCTGGCTCCACTTTTTCTTTCTTTTCGTCATGTCTTTTGTTGTTAACCTTGCATCACTTGGGAAATCCAATTTGTAAGTTATTTTATGAAATTAGTGTTTATATTTTATGTATTGGAATATAAATATTTATTTGCAAGCGTAAATGTTTTATTCGTGTTTGCCGTTTTAATTTACTTGGCTAAAAGCGAGGAAAAAAACCAAAACACAAATAATAATAACAACAACAACAACAACAACAATAAACACATTCTAAAATAGTAAACATGTACAATTTACATCAAAACCAAAAACATGATGTTTTAATAACAGTAAAGTCCAGATATCTGCTTTTGTTCGGTATGTGACCCTATAAGATCCTGCAGGGGCTGCCAGCTGGTAACATCAAGTAGCTGGAGGCTCAGGTGAATGACGTCAAAGCGTTGCTCTCTCCTCTCAGAGCTTATTAATGTTAGTTTCTCCTGTCCTCTCCTCAAAGGTCCAGGACCCTCCAGGTGTGCAGCTGTGTGCAGACCACCCTTCGACTTTGTTGTTTATGTAACATCGCGCCCAGCGCTTTTATGTGCCGCAGTGGGAAGATTTAGACAGCACAGATTTAAACATGAGGATTGCCTCGGCCTATAAGGTAGGGATAGATAGATAGATAGATAGATAGATAGATAGATAGATAGATAGATAGATAGATAGATAGATAGATAGATAGATATAGATTGATTGATTGATTGGAGTCATAAATATACATCAATGTCTTGGTTAAACTGCATTGCATAAATGACTGCATAGATAGATAGATAGATAGATAGAGAGAGAGAGAGAGAGAGATAGAGAGAGATAGATTGATTGGAGTCATAAATATACATCAATGTCTTGGTTAAACTGCATTGCATAAATGACCTCATCATGTCTGGTGTTGTACCTGCACTGTTGCTTAAAAATTATAGCCATTACCCGAAAAGAACATTTGTCCTTTGAACGAGTCTTGTTCACTAATGCATTTCTCCCAAAATACATGGACGGATCCTGCAATTTTACTGTTCAATTTTCTCAACTACAATTTCTTTAATGTATATAAAATTACCACATACATTAGCCACTGATGAGCCTGGAAATTATAGACATGAAATAAAATTGTTACAATCTTTGCTCCAAACAAAAAAGCTCATCCAATGGTAATACCACACAGGTCTACCTCAGCTACAGACATTGTTGGCCCAACTTCTGAACCGCAGACCACCAACTTCGAATTAATGACTCATATCTTAAGATGTGGTGGGGATAAGATATGATTAGACTAAACGGTGCTGGGGGTGACCAATCAAATTGCACATGGCTGTCAGGGTCTTACAGATCAGTGCTGTGCATAATGTCGGTGAGTCAGTTTTTTAAAAATAGCTGTGCACTAATGAGCAAGTAGACAGACAGGGGAAGGAATAACAAAGCAGTCGCCTGTCGAAAGGCTGATGCCTCAGGGTCATCAGACATGGAGGACAGATGAGAGATTGTTTGAGTTGCTTGGCATAGCATGGGCAGTTTTGTGTATTGGATGAAGATTGGTTACTAGCACATTATTTAGGCTTGTTCTAATGGAAAACAAAAACCTTTTAGACCACCATTGCATTGTATATCATAAAACAATCATTCTGTAAAAAATTTGACTGATTCACATAAACTGTTTGATAATAAACTGTGTTAATAAACACCTGTAAATGGCACAATTATTCTCTTTTATTATTTTTGTCTTGATGCCAGTAATTTTGCTGAAAAAGGTTAGAATATCACAATGTCATCATAATAAATTTTGTTCCTGTTGAAATTTAAGCACAAAACTACCACAAATTCAAAGCAGGGTTGGCATTTTTTCCAGAAACATTTCTTATTATGCTAAACATCCAAGTAAAGTGGTTTAAATGTTTTAATACAAATATATATACCTTCTGTGGAAGACACAGGGCCATAAAATGTGTCTAATCAGTGCATTCGGTCGATGCAGTTTCACGATATGACCTTACTGAGCAAATACATTCTGACAGAAAAGACATAAGCGGTGAGACGCTGCTAGCACATTAAAAAACATCAGCAGCAAAGCTCTTAAGTACTTTTCAATCATCATCTGTCCTCCTCCTAACATCTGCACGGCTTACGAAAGCACGTCTCTGTTTGTTTGACGTGAACCAGGAGAAGATGTGAGGAGAGACCTGACACACAGCAGCTGCTGCAACGGACCAATTAGATGGAAGTTCGTTCCGCTCTTCTGAATTAATTACCGCAGTCATTTAGTAGCAGAGGCGGAGTATCACTCTCTGACGTCAATCCATTATCCCATAAGGCTGCGCAGGCGGAGGTGTGATAGCAGGCCTCTGAGAAGTGAGGCGGGACCTGGGTTTGACTGCTCAGATCATAGCAGATCTTCAAAGCTGTTTTTCCCTCCAGGATCATGCATTCATTTTCCCTGTTTTTTCAAGGAATGACAGATACACTCGTTGTCGTCACAGCATGAGTGTTTTCCGGAGGTGATGAAGAAGCAGGGGGCTGCACATGGGAGCTGTTTGGGATGGGCTGTCCTGGATTACTTAGAATAGAAAACACAAGGGGCTGGTTGTTTAAACACTTTATGTTATGAAACTCTATGTGTTCTTTGAGGTGAAGGTCAGGCGAGTGCTGTTTTGAAAGCAAGAGTAAAATGTAATGGTTTTTAAGAGAGAACTCTTATTTATAAACATCATTACTATCATGTTTGACATCTGCAACTGTTATTGTTGCTCATACGTAGATTTAAAGTATGCAGTATGCTTAACCTTAAGTGTTAAACATGAACATGATCGTGAACACATCAGTTTATCCTCAGAACTACCCAAGCTATCAAGAACTGTTTTATTATGTATCTACCTCACTTTGTGAAGATGCACAAATGCACACCGGCGACGTTGGTGAAGTCAAGAGAATTCAAGTCTTTCACGTCATGTTGCCATAGCAACAGCAGCGGACTGACCCATGAGTCACGCAGTGGCTAATTGAAGGGAAATGTCGGAGTGGGTCAGTCCGGATGCACAACTGACGTTAAGAGCAATCTGGGAAACAGCGCGTGTTCAGTGTACGGACTGTAGGAGCTGTCCATTAACCTTGAGAGATGTTCAGCAGAGGACACATTAATGAGCTCTGTGGAATCTGCTGGGCTTAAACCAAGCCAACATGGTTTTGCTTCACCTAGTAATGAATATATATCAGTTTTTTCCTCAGTGGCACTATGGCACTTTAAAAAGCCTATTTCTCACCATCTCTGATGTCTATAGTAATTTATTTTTTCTTAATTTTTAACATACATTTAACACATGACGACAATCATTTACCGTTGACTTGAGAACAGTGTATAAACAGAATGAGCGACTGGCCATATAACTGATTAACAGTAACAGATATAACATATAACAGTGACTGATTCACAGCACAACTTCCTGTGGGAAAACAGCTTTGATATGTAGCACACATCCTCTGTTAGGCCTGTTGCGGTATTTCTTGGAATAGTTTTATGATTAATGTTTATCAACTGTTTTCAAAAACAAACCTAGGAGGAGTTTATATCAAACACATGACTACAGACATCAGATACAACAAGCTACAAGGAAGCACCACAACATGCACGTTTTAATGTTAACGTTTGATCCTAAACAAGATTTTATTAGACCCTCAATAAATTAACAAGCTATGTCATATAAATATATACCAGACCATTGGCTCATGCAGATAAATAGCAGATAAATGTCCCTCAAAAATTGTACATCCTTCCTCAATAATGTGTTTTACTAGGCTGCAATAATACAGCCTAACTTCTGATAATACCTTGTAACTCATGATAGCATTAAGCCTCTGTACGCAGTCACAACATGACGTAAATCTGAGGTTCTCAGCGAGCAGAACTCAATAAAAAAGGATTATGGGATTGACCTGCATGACTTAAGGCATATCTGACATCACTCACTTGAATAAGGAACATGCCTGAGGTCCATATGACTCGGGAGATATAGTCAAACCCCTTTGATCCGTCCAACAGCTTCGCGTGAGAAACTGACTGAAGTTTAATACGATATTTACTGGTAATCTTTCTCCTCAGTTACTTCAGGACTTACCTGTGATAACTGAGGGGGGAGATTTGGCAAACCCCTGCGACTGACAAAGGCCAGTTTGTGAATCATTCGGACCACTTTTGTGAGACATATCAACTCATACATTTAATAGAGTAAAGAAAGTAACAGTAGAGGTCAGGATTTTTGTAAATAATGACTTATATTCGCTTTTATCACAGGAAGCAATGAAGTGGCTTTAGAAATAACCTGTGCACAAGTTCTAAGAACCACTTTTTGGATCCTTGAAGGCTTTTGGTTGCGTTTTTTTAAATAAAGCTTAAGGATTCCAGTCTTAATTCACTAAAATTACACTGTAAATAATGACACAAATTTTATTTTTAAGTGTATTGTTCCTTCAAACAGATGGACTGTTCTTCCTTCAGGGCAAAACGCACTGATTATAAAGTTCTTTCTTAACTGTGTCCACACTGTTATTGAGCAAACAGTAAGCGCAGTGCCTTTGACAGATATTACCATCAAATTCCCCTCAGTAAAACAGAGGTCTGGACAGCCTGTTCCTTTGAACTGTGTGCTAATGACCAGTTTACACAAAACATCTCAATCATGGATGATGAAAACTGGCCACATTTAATTTGATTTCATTATGAAGCTTGGCAGCTTGAAAGTGTTTGATAATTTTCTGAGTTTTCGGTGCCAGGCTGTTAGGAAAAGGCCAATATTCATTATCAAAGTGACACAATGTTCTTTATGCCCAGTGCTCTGTGTTTACAGCCAGGGACCAACATAATAAGCTCACCCAATGAACATGAAATCTGTAAGCTGGAACAGTAAGCACTAACCTACTGGTGACCTCATACGAGGGGTCTTTTTTATTTTTTATTAACGTGAAGATTAAAATTATATGGGTGTTATCTGCAGCCCCTCCCTTCCAAAGTCAGTGTTAATGACATATAATTCAATTTATATGACATGAATCTTTGACCTTCTTTAGAAGTTCATATTGCAAATAGATCAATAGAAAAGAACAAACATCACAACAACAGGGAGTGTAACAATTGTCTATAAACGGAGAGGGCAGAGATAACGTTTACTGTAGGGGTTTACAAGCAAATGTACAAAACAAGTCAGTAAAGACGAGATTGTCATCTTATAGGGCAATAGCGCCACCTCCTGGGCAACATACAATTATTCTTAGATTTGAACATAGTGGAAAAAACTTGTTTTGTCATCTTTTGAGATTTGTGTCTTTATTATATGGATTACAAATGCTGTTATTTATAGCCAAATGTTTAAACTGCTCTTATGTGTATGCGTCTATATAATGGAAGTATGCAGTGTTCAAAGTTGCCTATCAAATTCTTTTGGTGAATAACTGTTAAGTACCAGTGCCATGTCCTAATATTGTACTAATATTGAAACTTGTTGATTTCACATACAAACTACTATCGTTTAGTTCAGATAAATGTTGACCCGTTCAAAGCACAAAGAAATGGTAAGACTTTTGGTGTGATAAAATGATAATCTTTCATTCAAGCTCGCAAAATGTCTAACCAGTTTAGACCTGGACATTCAGTGTAGCAGGAAAACACACATTTTACATACTTTTATTTTCTGAAATACCTGCCTTGCAGGGAACTTCTTTTATTTCTTTTAGTATTTATTTGAGACTGCCAAAACGACTGCTGGTAAAGTCCTGTTATGTTAAGCAAGGAAACAATTTGATAGACATAATGCAGATGTGACCAGCCTTTTGATCTCACTCATAAAAACCCAAAGAATGAGCTTAATGGGGATAAATGCGTTGTGATCATGAGTAATGGAGTCGTATTTAATTAAATACAAGAGAAGTTTGTAGTTTATTTTTTCTTAACCTTCGACAACCATGAGAAACAACTTCGGAAAGTTTGTGGTTTTTAAGAACAAGACCACAATTCTTTCAGTTTTAATCACTATAAAGGAAACACTCAGACCACAGTGAGTTCACTGAACATCCATCAAGGTACCTGGTAAGTGATGGCGAGTTTTATTAGCTTAGAGTATGATATGTGCTATTTTAAAAGTTTATAAAGAGGAAATACAAGTAAACATTCGCCTGAATTTGATAAAAAAAAGCCGTAAGTGAGCGATTATAAGTGATTGATTCTGGAGGAAATTGTTTATGGTAATGAACTAAAACTCACTAATCTAATTTGTTCAGTGTGGTTGAATCTTGAGTCTGTGTGGGAAAATATTTCCTTTACACATGATTCATTACCCTGAGAGAAACGTTACCCATATTTTTTCAGAGAGTTTAAAAGTCTGTCCAGTCAACTATATTGAATTATTCAGCCCTCTTCGATCTTAGCATGCAATTGTAACTTTCATTGTGGCACCTTCTGCCATTATGAAGGTGAGTTTCAATACATCTGATGCACACTGTGGTTATCTTTAAATTTGTATTTTAGCATGTAATGTATACAATGATATACATTCAAATTAAAGAGTTATTTTCTTCTGCTCATCTGTCTTATGTTTTTCAGTGTCTGTTATTTTCTTCTGCTCATCTGTCTTATGTTTTTCAGTGTCTGTTGTTTTCATCCTTAGGTTTCATTTTTCTCTGAGCGCAAGAGACGCTCCTACTTCTGGCGCACTCGATTCATGATGTTTAAAAACGTTACCTTATACAAATACTGTAAGTATTAAAGTTACTGCTGTTTTTGTTTATTTGTCCAACTGTTTTGTTTGAATCAGTTAGAGAGACAGATGCTTACACAAATCTGCGGCACTAAAAGATAATGAGATGTTATAGAAATATTTCCCCCATTTATACTGAAGAGAAAGTAAACCGAAACTACCTTTATATGAGTAGGAATTGCTCCAGGATTGAGTAAATGGGAAACAGCATCTTTTATTGGAAAACACAACTAGATCTATTCCATAGAGCAGAATAATTTTAGCTGTTGTATTTACATTTTGTTATTGTACTTTGTACAATTTTTGTGGAGGTGGGCTGTAGTTATTGTATCATTTACTCTGTGTAATGTATAAGAAGAATATAACATTACATTGTAAAAATGAATATTGAAGACAAATTCTTTAACAAATCTTCAAAAGCTGTTACACTGACCCCCATTCGGCTGTTTTTACACCCTATTTTGTTGTTTTTACAGCATCTGCAGTTGTGGCCCTGATCTTGTTTCTTACATACCAAGTTGGTGGAAATTCAGACGATCCCCTTTTTAATTGTCTACAAGACGATGATTATGATGAACTGATGAGGATAACAGAGGAAGGTCTGTCTCTCACGAAATCTCCTCAACATGTCATAATCATTGGAGCTGGTGCCGCTGGGCTGACTGCTGCCAAGGTTCTGGAGGAAGCAGGGCACAAGGTTTCAGAAGTCACTTGTCAATCATACATTGAAACATCAGTTTAATGTTACAATGTGTAGTTTTTATTCTATATGTATTAAGTGGTATATAAGTCATTGATGTTCCTCTAAATACTTAAATTTGTGGTGAAAATAATTTTCCACATTATGACACAAAACTAGATGAAGTTTGAAACTTTCTGTAACTGGAATAAAAAAAAAACTGGCATATCGCACATAACCTGTTTTGTGACACTAGACAAAATACTAGTATACAGGAGAGTCCCTTAAAAAAGAAGATACTGTGATTGAATTTTAGGTAAAAAAGTTGTAGATTTTATCTAATCAAGTTGTAAAACAGTTTTTTTCTATGTTTTATGTTAGTTAAGAGTCAGGTGATCTTTTTGTATTGTTGTTTATTTTCATGTTCTGTTGTGCTTTAGTAATTCCTTTACTTTTTGCTCTGATAGGTAACAATTATAGAGGCTAGTAATCGAATAGGTGGAAGAATTCTAACCCACAGGGAGAAAAGTGGAGGCTGGTATGCAGAACTTGGTGCCATGAGAATTCCAAGTTTCCACAAGTAAGTAAAGACTAAACGTCAGGATACAGAGCTACAGAATCTCATATCAAAATAAAATGACAGAAGAAGATCATTTTTGCTTAAGATACAAAATCACTAATCCCTAGTCACTGGTTTTCTTTTAAGGATCTTGTTGACGTTTGTAAAAAAGTTAGGTTTGGACCCAAAAGAATTTGTACAGGAAGACAATAACACGTATTATTTTATAAATGGCCGGCGTTACAAAACCTACGCGGTACGGCGAAACCCAGATGTTCTGAACTACTCTGTAAGCGAGTGGGAGAAAGGAAAAAATGCCAGTCAACTTTTTAATCTGGCATTAACCAAGGTGGGTTTTCAAGAAAAAGTTACATCACATTAACCTCCAGTTTCTCCATGTTAACATTTAGTGCTATTTTAAAAAGTTTATTGCGTTTATGATTCAATTCATACATAGAATCAGAAAAATGATCACTGTTTTTTGTTTTTTTACTTATTTTGGGGTATAGTTAAGAGATGATTTGCAGAAAATGGGTTGTAAAAAAACACTGCTGACATACGATTCATACTCTGTTAAGGTAAAACATCTGCAACATGTCATCAGTTTTACTTTTCATTCACAATTAACTCACATCCTGTCCAAGTATAATAAATGATGGTGGGGTGTCTTTAAATCTTATTTTCAAAAGGAGTATTTAGTGAACGTGGGAAATTTGAGCGGAGGAGCTCTGCAAATGATTGGCGATATTCTCAATGAAAACAGCTTCTTCTACACGGCTCTTACGGAAATGCTCTACATTTCTACTGACATAAACGACAATGTAAGGTAAGCTGTTACCATTACTGCCCTAAACTAATTTCTTGTACATGTTGCACAAAATGCACACAATGAAAACTGTGTGTACAAATTACGCTGAATGATATTTTTGTTTAGGTATTATGAATTGAAAGGTGGCTTTGATGCATTCCCCAATGCATTTTACACCGAGCTGAATGCCACAGTCCTTTTGAACTCAACAGTCCAGGCCATCAGCCAAACGGAGAGGAATGTGACCATTTCGTACCAAGACGGATGCGATCCCGCCACACTGACCAACATTACAGCTGATTATGTCTTAATAGCCACCACTGCCAAAGCAACGCTCTTCATGGACTTTAAACCCCCTCTGACAGTCAGAAAGATGGAAGCGTTGCGATCGTTGCATTATTCTTGCTCAACAAAAGTGGTGCTGAGTTTCAGCAAAAGATTTTGGGAGGACGATGGCATTAAGGGTGGGAAAAGCATCACGGATCTTCCATCAAGGTTTATCCATTATCCAAGCCACAGCTTTCCTGAAATCCCTGGGGGGGCCATTCTAGCTTCTTACACATCTTCAGACGATGCTGCCCTTCTACAGACGGTACCAGATGAAGAATTAAAGGCCCTGGTGTTGAACGACCTGGCGAAGATCCATGGGGAACACATCCGCCATTTTTACACCGGCGGTGTTGTGAAAAAGTGGGGATTGGATCCTTACAGCCACGGTGCCTTTGCTATCTTTACCCCATTTCAGATGATAGATTATGAAGCTATGCTAGCCCAGCGTGAAGGCAGGATTTATTTTGCAGGAGAGCACACAGGCCGACCCCACGGATGGATCGAGACCTCCATGAAATCTGCGCTGAGAGCCGCAAGAGATATAAATAATGATGTACAGTAGGACAAAAAAACAAAAAATCTTAAATGCAAAATTATCTTGAATCTATTCATTCTGTAAAGTATCAACATATAACATTACAATCCATCTGAATATCTGGATTGCAATCTGGATTGTAACATTACAATCCAGCTACAATCCATCTAAATATCACAATACCAAGTTTATAAATATTGCTGTTTTCATAACATTTTAAAGTTATTTTTTATGTAGTGTTTATGTAACTCTCATTGTACATTTAGAAGTTGAGTGAATACGTAAATATTAAAAATGTGTGTGATATTAGTTCAATTCTCTTTCTATATAATATATGTTTGTTATATTTGTAATTTCCTTTTTAAACTAGTGATGAGATAGACAATAATATTGAAAAATAAAATCGGATATTTCACAAGTTTTGTAGAACATTTTGTGGGAAATTTGGGAAAAGTGGGAAATTGCTATGGTTATTTTGCATGAACTTGCATGTGATTAAACAGCTTTACAAACACATGCATTACAAACACAGCAAGGCTGTACATTAAGACAAAATCATATTACAAAATGATCATTTACGCATAGTAACACATTTTGCAGTTTAGTTATTTATAATCATAATATTGTATATATATATTGTTTCTAGGTTCTGTTACTTTTAAAGATCTTATATTTAAGTCTTTATCACGCCGGTCATTGACTGACGGCTCTAGTACATCCGGGTGACTCAAGTGACCTTGGGCTGCTGCTGAGAATCATGGCGGCTCTCGTGAGGATAAGCTCCGTGTGTCGCAGAGGTGTCAAGCGTAAGTTTCAATGTTTCTTTTTTTAAAGGCTTCAATTTCTTTGCCCTTCATCTTATCCCGTGTCTAATAAAAAAATAAAAAAACACCATGCTTTGACGTCATTTAGCGTACCGTACAGCTAGCATGCTAACCTCCTGCAACACATTTCAGTTTGCTTTCCTATGCATCAGCTTAACTGCGTAATGCTAATAAATGTTGTAAAATATAAATTCTGTTAAAACGTAAATAAATCTGCGTGGCATTACATGCAGGTGTTAAGAAATAAGTGTTAAATGTGTGTATCTATAATGTTGCCTGTGCATCGTTACAGACCCATGTAAACTCAATGGCTGGTTTATTGAATTTTGTCAATCTCCCCAGCGCTGTTATTTCGCTCCTCCTCGATCATCAGACCTCTGGCTGCACAGAAGAAAGATCATGACTCTCCATATTTAGTATCAGCAAAGATACACGCAACACCCTCAAACTACGGTTGGTGTTTGTACTGTAAATGTTTTCTTTAAGTACTTATGGGTTGTTTTTGCTCTGCCATGCTTTTTAAACCTTTTCCCTGCCCTACAGTTTTAGTTGATCATTCTTTTTCAGCTTATATATGTGTTATCTAAAGTTGGCCCTATATAATTGATTATTGAGCCATATCTCACAATGTAAACAATGCATATGCTATAGTGTATGAGGAACAAGCTGATGATTTGTTCAGACTGTTGTGTATGTTTTTCTCATAGCAGGTTCTGCGTCCAAAGCTGCTTCTCTGCACTGGACTGGAGAGCGTGTCCTGAGTGTAGTTCTTTTAGGAATGATGCCGGTTGCGTACTGTTTCCCGGGTCCAGCTATTGACTACTCCTTAGCAGCCGCTCTCACTCTGCATGGTCACTGGTAATGCAATCTTTTATTTATTGTTACTGCTTAAAGTTCTGTCTGTTGTATTAATTGTTTTAGTTTATTACGAAGAGCTGTGAGGAAGAATTTCAGTTTTCCGTAAACAAGCTCATAGTCACTTTTTCATACTCGTGTACCAAGAAGTATTCCATATGTAGCATCAGATTTAATACAACTTAAAATTGACAACCTTATTTAAAGTGTAAATAAGTTTAAAGTAAACTTTCATCCTTAAAGTGTATTAGGGCTGTTTAGTATGAATTTCTTTTGGTTTATTTACCTTTACTACCTTTATTTTACCAATAAAAACATTTATAGACACAAATTAGGATGTTTGTAGTGTCCCCTAGTCGCATAGCATTGTAACACAACCCTCATGGTGTTTGCGGTGAACGTATTTGTTATTTATAGGCTGTACCACAACAAGTCATGTGTTGTGTCTTGTCTTAGGGGGATCGGTCAGGTTGTGACAGACTATGTTCATGGAGATACTAAAGTCAAGATTGCCAGAGCCGGCCTCTTCCTTCTGTCCACCGTCACATTTGCCGGGCTTTGCTACTTTAACTACCATGATGTAGGGATTTGTAAAGCTGTGGCCCTCCTGTGGAGTAAATGACTGGACTGAGGAGGGTGCGGGTGAGGAGTTGGGATTCCGACTGAGTCCTATTCAACTGTATACATTTGTGAGATTATGTGTAAATTCTATAAATATTTAATTTTGGACAACGCACAATGCTGCCGTATCACATCGTATGTTCTGCTGTAGCGCAATATGAACGTCTCTGCATGAAAACATCAGTGTTGCAAATTTATTCAATGGAACAAATCACTGGGGTTTAAAGAGGTTGTCAACTTAATAAATGATAAAACAATTTTTACAATAACATAGGAATTAAGTGTTTTGGACATATCAGTTGTATACAGTCCTTTGTCTGCAGATATCCAATGCTTCAAAATGTTAAATATCGAGTTATGCTGTTTATGTGACAGTATTATCAAGGAATATGAAGAATTCACCTCAGTTTGTGTTTTTACATGACACCTTTAATAAACAATGATTTACAGATGTTCAAATGCTAAATTGATGTTATACACCTATAGACCCTGAATGATTATATCACAGGCACCTTCATATCTGAGTCTTCTGTAACTGACCAAAGTATACGATTGTGATGTTTGATTCATGTCTAAGGTTCAAACATGATGGTCTATGTGTGCTTGTGTTTAATCTGTAGTAATAGAGTTTTTTGGAACCATTCAAGTTTTCACAGCATGCTGTATTACAACAGGAAAGATTCAAAGCCAACGTGAGTCTTAAAATTCACATCCAGGTTTATTATGCGCTAAGGTTCAGTGTCATTTTCTGTTTTTGCAAACATTGTTGCTGATGTTGGTAACTTTATTTTTAAATGTATACTTGAATAGTATTAAGTTTATCCTTCACAGATAGCCCCTTTAATCTGAGCATTTAAGCTATTCACAAGCCCAATTTAGGGTGACTGCAATGCTTGTTAAATGTTTGCGTTGTTGTTTTAACTGTACTATTATTGACACCAGATGGGGCTATAAATCACTGAGATACTGATTTTCATTACAGGTTGGTGCCTAATTGAACATACTATACAATAAATAGGTGCCAGCCTGAATGTACAGGTAGACTTAAATGACCACATATATAAATCGCATATATAAATAACACATATATAAATCAATTCCTAGTGTGGCCAATGACAAGCACTGTGAAAACAGGTGTTCCTTCTTCTCCTTAAGATGAGGTTCCACACCTTTAGCTTCAATAAGAATATTTTCAAGCTCTGCAAGTTGTGACAAATCCACAGCAGCCCTTTCCCTTACAAAAGATCATTTGTTAACATCTAACATTGCATTAGATGCAACATGTGAAAATCTATCCAGTTACCTCAAGACCTCTGAGTACTTTGAAAAAAGGACACCGACTTCTCTATTAGTCTCTAACATGTAAATGGGGTCAAATTAAAGTCATAGAAAACAACCAATATCTATAGAAAAAGCTACAAAATGGAATTTATTATAAGGAAAAACAGGACTTACCTGTCAGTGCAGTTTCAAAACCGTAAGATATGTCCACAGGGGCAAATCTGAAATGCTGTGGTTTGGTCTTTTTCGCTGGAGATGTCTCAGAAAATATAAATGCATTTTCAACCTGCAAGTATATTAGACAGCATTGGTAAAAAAGTGAATAAGCCATTGGGCTTATTCATAAGACAAGGCTTATAATAAGACAGCAACTGAACTAAGGTCAAACCCTGGCTGTAGACACGCCAGATGGCTTCTGTTAGTTCCTATGAAGTTGAGTTGACAGATGAAGTCCTTACCTCATGCATTTTTGATTGAGATCTTCTGATTTGTGGTCCTCTGACCACCATGTTTAAATCTTTAGTGCTGAAAGGTCTCTCGTGACCACTGCGCTGTGACATTACTTCCTTCTGTCTGAACAAGACAGGGATTATTTTGTCTATTTTCATCAAAATAAGATTTTTACTTAGTTCTATATAGTCTATATAAGTGCAAAAAATTAACCAGTTAATTATAATTGTAATTCAATGGTTTTTAAAGCAACCCAAAGGTGTCATGATATGAATTAGTTGGTGGATATACTGACCTCTTGGTAGTTCATTTTGGTTGCTAGTTATGTGTGTCTCAAAAAAAAGCATGAAAATATATTAGCTGTGACATTTATTTACAGGCTAAATAAATACTCATAACTGACCATAACACTTGACGTGACAGCGTCTATTATAGAGTGTAATATACAGTAAGCGTATACATAAGTATAATTGTTATACAACTATTGGGTTACAATCTTTTGTATATAGTACAAATAATGTATTTGATGGCTTTGCTTGTTCACCACAAGCGTTTTTAAAATACTTTGTATAGATTTTATAAGGTTATTATATATGGTTTTTTCTTATGGTACAAATATAATGTACCAATGAAATGCATCGTCGATAATGTGATGAAAGATGCAAAATATGCTGGGATGCGGGTCTTTCATGGTTGCCAGTATTTCAGAGGATTGGGAAAGTCAAATCTTACGACATTATCATGTGTCATTTATTATGTCTCATGGCACATAATGGGTTGTGATGAAACCAACCACAAGTACAAAACAGCTTGTTTAACTTATCCCATGTTTTCCCAACAGTTGTCTTTTTTATATTTAAAAACAGATCTAGATTTAGTAGATTTTTAAAGATGCTTTTGTTGATCCACAAAAACATCATGTGTCGTGCGTATCACGGCAGTGAGCGTCGCTGTGGTTGACCGCTAGAGGCGCTATTTTACGCCTCACGCTTAAACGCACACAAACATGGCGTCAGCGCAGACACGCAAGATGCTGGGGCTCAGTCGCTTATTCATATATCTCTTATTATTACTCATTCCCGCCTCGATCTCCTCAACGCTTCGACTTCACCACGACCGGAGATTCATGCGACCGCAGGATAAGGGTTTTTCTTTGGTGAGTGCACACCTGGAGCACGCGGAGAGCCGCGTCGCGCGCCCGGGGAGAGAAGTCAGCGGAGCTCCAGCCGCGCATCAACACCGCGTTCGGCGGAATGCCGCTGGGTCACCCGCGCCAAAGGTTTATGGAAAGGTGAGCGGACTTCACGTTCATTGCATTGCATTAATGCAACAGTGATGCGATTTCGCAGAGCTTTGGGAAATATTGCAACCTGTGTTTCCCAATTCAGGCTGTGCTGTGTGCAATTTACCTTTGCTAGGTCTGTGAATTACCTGTCTGTCATGGCAATGCTTTCACATGCATTTTTATGGTACAAATCATGCAAGTGTAAGAATATTACACATGCTGTATGAGTCAAAATTTTGGCTTGAGAGTAGATAGGTGAGGTGGTCTTACAGGTGGTCTTACTGTCTCATCCGATAAACAGTTGAACCAAAACATTATGTGTTACTTCGTATTACTTAGAGTTATTATGAATAAAAGCTTAATGCAAATAAACAAATTATACACAATAACATACACAATAACAATACATTTATAATAATAATAACAATACATAACAAAAATTATACACAATAACAGTCACTCATCATTTCCACATTTATTATGCAGTGATGCTATATAATGAATTCTGCTACCAGTATTAAAAATATATAGTATAAATATAAAATATTATAAAGCAATGATTAGACAATAATATTTATGTAGTGTAATTGTATAGTATATAAGTATATGTTTTGTGATATATAAGTATATGCTGACACACATATATAATGTTTATCATAAATGTTTAACTCCTATGAGTCTAGAATAAATAGTTTTAAATAAATGTCCCTTTAAAATTGATGTTGTCTTCCTATGTTTGCTTCTATCAAATGCATAACACAATGTTTGTTTACAGGAAACAGCTTTTTTGTACAAGCATTGACAAACCAGGGAAGCACAATTGGTTGCAAAGTGTTGTCTGGAAATGACCTTCCTAAACATTTATTCTTTTACCTTCTTAAGAAATTTACTTTAAAATGTTTAGTTAGTGAGGCATTCAGCTTTTACCTCAGATCCATTATGTGTCTGAGACCTTGAAGGTCTAAAAAAATCAGTCGGTTTGCACAAGTTAGTCAGTGTCCACAAATTGTGGTTGGCAGCATAAATACAGGTTTTGTGGTTTTGTAAGAGTTGGTTAAACTCTTTTGATGATTTTAAACCCAGTTTTACCACAGCAGATGATGTTATGACTTGGTATGAGAAATTTTGGATTGTGGTCGTGAAATCCAAGGTAGAACTACACATGGACCTTAAATAGTTTGGTTTAGTCTAATGTGAAGCTAAAGCAATATGATCTTTATATTGTCTCAATGGTTAAAGTATGAAGACATTATTAGATGAAAGGTGAAATGAGTCACTTCTAAGCCACTAGCACCACCCAATGAAATACAGACAGGTTCCAATCTGCCGTTGTTCAGTCAGAATATATTCCACATCATGCCCATGTTGATATGGCCGGGATGCTCAAACAAAGAGAAACGTTGTTTGGTAGTGCTTCACTGTTTACACTGAGGGACCATTTGGTGGTATGGAAGTATTTTTAAAAGTGGGCCACCTAAATATTTTGGAGTAGTTACCCAAACCAAGTTAACCAAAGTTAAATGTCTGACCTGTTAGAAATATGTTTATGTGTAATTATTAGCTTTTTAACCAGTGGTTCTTTCCTTGTTTAAAGTCTGCTTATAGAGACTTTTTTGCCCTGTAGTGTGTACCGGAAATCCTGTATGAACTGTTTATAGTGTTTTGGATGGAGTCCATTTCAGTTGCTATGAGAAGAATTACCCCCTCAGATGATCCAATTAAGATTTACCATCTGCCCCCCCCCCTTCCTTCCTTCCTCCCCTCTTTCAGACCTTTTGGTTTATGTGTTGTTCTTGGCACATACAGAGATGCAGTGTTAGGTTAAAAGAAATGGGCATCAATTTGCTCCTTTTGTCTATCTTTACCAATTGACCTTCAATGTCCCATGTCCTGCTTAGCCAAAAAAGGACACAGAGTGTTTTGCCTTTGCTGTGGTCTTACAGAGTTTTGTGACAAACAGTACTTGCCAGGAATTGTCATTGACAGGGTCATTAGCATAAATGTGCAGCTCAACACCGGCCAGTCTAGTTCCTGACTGCTAATGCCTCAACGTTCCTCTTTTTACTGGAAACGTTTTTTTTAGTCAGTTGGCAAATTTTATGTATTGCTTTTGGAGTTTTGTTCGTCTGTAACAATTGCGTTGGAAATATTTTACAATGTGACCCGGCAGCTGTTATCAAGATTAAACAATAAATGTGTTATAGAAGGATGTTAAACATTAAAACAAGACCTCCAGGAAATTTCATTTATTTTTTTGGCCTAGATTTTGAACCCATGTGTTCGCTGATATATTGTGTTTGCTAATATATAAGTCATGGTAAGTTGACAGTTGGCAAGCAAATTCAGTTTAGTTCTAGTGATTTCAATTCCAAGTATAGGATGCAGAGTGAAAAACAAACAGTTAAACTGTTGACTCTAAATGAGCTAGAATTTATCTCATCTTTAGCGGGATAAGCCTGGGCTTACTTGAGTCTTACGGTGATTCATACAAAGTCTATATCTGATCTCATTTGGTAATTACTTTTAGTTATTCCTCATTTAGTTTCTTAGCATAGCTAAAGATGTTTTTCATTTTCGCCGGCTATAAAAAACGAAGTTGTGAATTGAAATTATAACACACTTTGGACGGACAGAATCAGGCATGAGACTGTGGAGTGTAAAAGTTTTAAGCTGTTCCCAGTAGTATTACTGGAACTTGTCTAAACAACCTGTTTTTCCTCAATCTGCCCGGTCTTGCTTTAAGCTCTTGCTTTGAGTTCAAGGTGAAACAAAACCAACACAGATGACTCATAAAACCTTTATAACTCCACCGCAACACTGTTTCCTTAGGCCAGCCAAAACTATTAAAGTGATGATTGGAGGTCGACCCAGTATAATTCATTTGTGCATGTAATTTGTTTTATTTATTTACAGATATAATCTTTAGTTCAAATGTATTGAAACATTGTTTCATAGGGGTATTTTCAGTGTGTTCCTCACACACAGTAAGTTCATCTGCGTTACACATGGTAGCAACCCTACGATGGGCCCATATGGTACTTATCCATATTACAGTAATGAAGCAGGGCTTTAATTGTACATCAGGGCTTTAACAAGATAATGACTACTTGGTTTTCCTTCGGTCACAGTAATATTAAATGTGCGGTTCACCCATATTTTATTCATGGTGATGCATGTATGGTAAGTTGCCAGAAATGAACTGGTAGGTTGCAGAAAAATAGAGCTGTTGGCCCAAACATTAGTGCTGCAGAGATGATGTCATTGTTTCAAGCATTAAACCCTTGCAGCGATGAGCGAAGGTGATCATGTCTCGTTCTCTCTCGCTCTGCCTCGCCGGGTTCTGTCTCCCTGCTGAATTATACATAAGAAACTGACCAGTTTTAAGTGATTTCATTCTTGCTGTCCTTCATTCCTTAATGCTTTGGAATGTATCTGCATGACGGCATTGCCCACGCTTTCAGGATATCGCTGTGTCATATAAACGAGGGCTCCGCTAGATTGAAAGTCTTTCGGCCAAACAGCAAAAGGTTGCAGACGAGCTTTGAATAAACAGACCCGAGAGTTTGGCAGGGTGAGATGGATCGAGTTGCAGCCATTTGCTCTGTGTTTGTTGGCAAGCTGGTGGGAAAAGCTCTTCTACACATCCTGACAAGATGATGTGGGAAGTTGGACTTTTTTTGAGAGGCTAATCAGATGTTGTTTAAAAACCAACAGTCAGCTAAGAGGCATTTAAAATACAGTTTAAAAGCACTTGACGTTTGTCTCTCTATGTTATGCTGGTAATTGTAAGTGGATTACAGTACAGTACAGTAAGATAAAAGAATGTTGCTAATTAGCAGTATATTACTGTAATTATGTTGCTAAAACTGTTAGCAAATTTGTAATATGTTTATATATAAAAATAATCAGAGGACCTTAGTTAGCCATCCGTTGCCACATTATCATTAATGGTTGATGCGGTTGAAACCTTGTGTCATTATAGTGCTGAGGAAACAGTAGGTGTCAATTTAACAGTTTTAAACTTGTGAGGTACTTGTGTTTGAAATAGTTAAAGAAAAACACACAGTGCACAACCATAAATGGTTGCAAATGTAATAAACAGCCCAGAATTAAAAAAAATGCTCCCAACATGTATTTTCAGATCTGCACTGTCATTCTGCAAGTTGATTATTTCAATGAAATAAGGTGCTTTAGGAAAATTCTGGATTATGAGGTTGTAAGGTTTCATGAATACATGCAAAACAAACCTAGTGTTTTAAAGCTGTATCTGAAACCACTGCTGTAAATTTCACTGATGGCTTTGGGTCGTGCTAGCATCCATCTTGCCAAGCAAACCTAAAAGGCAGCAAAATTTACTACCACATCACACTGAATTAACACACGAGTCTGAATTTATTTTGAGATGGTTAAAAGTCACTGCTCATTTCCTTAAACAATCTGCAACTTATCCAAACCAACATCAATACTTATCTCTGTCTGCTCATGGACGCTGATTTTGATTGGTTGAAACGGTAACATATGGAAATGTTTTCCTAACGTACTGACAAAACACATTGAGTGTTTGCTTAGGTCTGTAATCTGGTATTTACTTGGCAAACACTAAGTCCCTCAACATGCTAATGTTAAATAAGTGAACCCATTGTTTGCTAATGAGTTGCAGAGGTCTTCTTTAGTCTGAGAGGAAAAAGAGGCAGCGGTTGAGTTTGTTGTTACGATATGAGGGCAATGTTGTGCCAGTTCTCAGCTATGTCTGACAGGAGATATTAGGGAGATGTTATTTGTGGATTCCGCGGTCCTCATGCGTAAGTTTGAATTACAGATGAGACGGGCTGTTCCTAATGGAGAGAGAGGGAGGTGGGGATATGAGAAGATGGCACGCATTTGTTTGTTCTGCAGATCAGATCGGGACACCGCAGCCTGTAGTTTGAATTTTCCTGCCACTGTGGTCTAGTGCAGCTCGCTTCTGCTTACTTTTTATGTGTGTGTGGTTTCAGTTTTGGTCTGTTTCAAATTTATTGCAGTTGTACAAGAGGCACACACCTGGCTTGTCTACG
>JBAJNP010003871.1:0-20517 GCA_036877545.1 Yasuhikotakia modesta
TTTTTTTTATTCAGCTTGAATGCTCAGAGGAACTAGGGGACCTTGTGAAAGCTGTGGACCCCACACTTGCTCTTAGCGTCTATCTGAGGGCCAACGTACCAAACAAAGTCATTCAGTGCTTTGCAGAAACCGGCCAGTTCCCCAAGATTGTGCTGTATGCTAAAAAGGTACGATAACCAGTTCTATTAAGAAATGGCTTAGCAATTAAGCTCTCACTTAGTGTTGAAATTGAAACCTGCTTAAAGTTGCATTACCTGATGGATGCAATGGTTGTAGGTGGGCTACACTCCGGATTGGATCTTCCTGCTGAGGAACGTGATGAGGATTAGTCCGGATCAGGGTCTGCAGTTTGCCCAGATGCTGGTTCAGGATGAGGAGCCGCTTGCAGACATTACACAGGTCAGAGGAGGTGGATGACAGAAGATGAAGCAGTTTTGAGAGAAAAGGACAGAAGATAGCAATTGAAAAATAATAACTTTTGTTATGACATTTCACGTATGATGTTGGTGAGCAAGTTTCTGTCATTTGCCGCCGCTGACAAACCCTTGACCGCTGCTGTGTGTTTTTCCTCCCAGATTGTTGACGTGTTTATGGAATATAACCTAGTCCAGCAGTGCACATCGTTCCTTTTAGACGCTCTGAAAAACAACCGTCCATCAGAGGGGCCGTTACAGACCCGTCTTCTAGAGATGAACCTTATGCATGCACCACAGGTACACACACAAACGTTAGCGCTAGTGATCAGTCAGCTATTTATGCTGGAGACATACCGGATAGTAATGTGTAGTCACAATTAGGCACCATCTATATCTACAATTTGTTTCCTGCAGGTTGCTGATGCCATCCTGGGAAACCAGATGTTCACTAACTACGATCGTGCCCACATTGCCCAGCTGTGTGAGAAGGCGGGGCTCCTGCAGAGAGCTTTGGAACACTACACTGATCTTTATGACATCAAACGAGCCGTCGTACACACGCACCTGCTCAACCCAGAGGTACCCCAACCCTTCTCATGTTGAACCCACATTGACCCACTTTCCAGCATTTTGAAATGAAGGCATGACCTTCTTTTCCATTTTATCTCTCCCTACTTTCCACTATCTGAATATCTATAGTGGCTGGTAAACTACTTCGGATCCCTGTCAGTGGAGGACTCTCTGGAGTGTCTGAGAGCCATGCTGTCTGCTAATATCAGGCAGAACCTTCAGATCTGTGTCCAGGTGGCCTCCAAGTATCACGAGCAGCTGTCTACCCAGTCCCTCACAGAGCTTTTCGAGTCTTTCAAGAGTTTTGAAGGTAAGAATTAAATCCCTCTTGATTTACTGTCTGCTCAGTCTATGTATGTTATTATCTGATTCAGCCACTTTGTTGTAGTAATAAAAAGTGCTCTTAGTAGCAACTTACCATTTACATTGGATAAACGTGAAAAATTCCAGCAAATATGCTTCCCGTCTGGAGTTTACATTGCAAGTGTATTTGTCTGGTATGTCTGGCAGGACAGAGCCTTCTGCGATGTCTAAAAAAAGAACAATAAATGAACTAGAACTTGTATCTAAACACTCACAGACAGTCCATTGGTTGCCTTTCAAAGTACAGGCGTACATTGCTTGTGTTTTGGCTGTGTAATGGCTGTGTGTGAAGCAGCATGTAGCCATCCGTTTAAGAATAAGTAGGACATGAGATTTGGCAATCAACAGCAGGCAGCAGCAAAGGCCTGCAGTTCCTTAGGCCTCTCACATGACAGAGAAAGCTGAGTGTTTTTGACAAAGGAGCTAGATTATATTGGAAACACAGTGCTAATGCTAATTCTGTGGTCTGGTCAGCCAGGGTTAGTTTACCTGTCATCAGTATGAATGACTTCTGTAGAAAAATTATCCACTGTACTCAATCAAATAAAGTTGCTTCCACAGGCTTGTTTTCATTATACCACACAATAGTTTTACTGTATGAGAGAAAAAAATGTGCATAATAGTTTTTCAAAACAGGGCAGATTTTCAGGCTACAAAATCAAGTTGTTGTTTAAAAAATGATATCCAACAAAATCTACATGTATGAAGTTTTGATAAAGCTGCAAATGTTTCTTAACTATATCCAAACATCTGGTCAGTATGAGAAAGTGTCAGTAAGAGCATTTTGTTCTGTTCTGGGCGCAGGTCTCTTCTATTTCCTGGGTTCGATTGTGAACTTCAGCCAGGACCCAGAGGTCCATTTCAAATACATCCAGGCTGCATGCAAGACGGGCCAAATCAAGGAGGTGGAGCGGATCTGTCGGGAAAGCAACTGCTACGACCCTGAACGTGTCAAGAACTTCCTCAAGGTACTGCCAAGGTTCTGTCAGTGAGACCCGTTGAGAAATGATCCACAGTCGACCGCAAAAGCACATTATATTCTCTGATTTCTCATCTGTTAAAACTCTTTCCATCTTGTTTCTCATTTCCTGTTTTGTTCCCTAATGCCGACTGTTTGGTTTCTGTGCAAGTCTGCCACAATGTTAGATGCAAGTCATTTGGTTAGAATTTGTTCTGACAAGTTTATAACGTTTGTTTACTTCCATGGGAAATGTGCTTTGTCAGTTTCACAATATTGACTCAATGCACAAGCAACAAAGTTAAATTCAAAATGCAAAACTAAACGTTATCAATAACAAACAATCCCTATATAGATCAGACAGTGGTGCCTGTAGTTTGTAGATAGTTGAACTGATCTTTTATTCTGATGGTGGCTGTTCTCCTGTGCTTTTCTTTGTTGTCTTTGGAATGGGAAAGACTTAAACCAGGTAAACCCACCCAGAGTACAAGATTCTCCATTTTTCCCTATTCCCTTTATTTATCTTTCATCAGTGTTTCTTTTTTCACCCTTTGGTCAGTTGATGGACTAATACTGGGATTGGTGTGTGTGTGTGACACACATACAGGGTGGTTTCAAAAGCACTGACTGGGAACAAACAGTCTGTCAGCCTGAACTCGGGCTATAAATAATAATCATAACAAATGATCAGGCTTAGATTTGAGCTTGTGGTTATGTGGTAGCTTGTTTATGTGCATTTGGTAGAAGCCGATTTTTCTGAACCAATTCCCCCGGAGTCAGACCGGAGTTGACCTATTTGGACTCTTCTAGCTTTAGAAGGGTGGATCTAAATATCCAAGTTCTTCTTACAGAATGATTTTGAGACTTACTTGAGCTTAATATATTGCTGTTTGAAGCTTCACAGGAGACGTTCAGCCAGGAAACATGTTTGTAGATGAGCTTCATGTTTTGAAGGTTGTGGAGATGGATTTGTGGTGTTTCTGTGCAGTGAATCCCTGTTTATTGATCCTATATGTGTTGTGAACGTGGCTGTAACTAAGAATGCTGAGAAACCCTAACTGTATAATTTACTGGGCAGTTTGCATCAATACTAACTGAATTGTTGTGGGGATCCCTGCAACTGTGGCCCCCAGTTTTCAGCTATTAGCTATGGCCAGGGTTATAAGTTACATGTTTTAGCCAACAGAGGGAGCACTGCTTCCATTTTAAAGTCTGTTCTTGACATTGTTTTTACAACTGCCCTCTCAGTCCTTCAAAATCATCTTTTGTAGACAACTCAGTCATCCTTTAATCTCTTTATAAAATCCTTTAAGAATTATTAAGGAGCTTCTGTGGAACAGTCTAAAATTGTATTGCTTTAATGTTTTCAATTCAATCTTTGATATTATTGTTTTTGTTATGGATACAGTTTTGCTTTCTTAAACTTCAGTCAGTTTGAAATTAAATCATTTTTGCAATGAGAACATAGTCATGACATTAAAACTCAATCTTAAATGATAACATTCACTCACAAACATTAAAAACACTTTTTATGTGACTGCAGATGTGGCTGTCATTAGACAGGCTTTATTGAGCTTCATATCTGACATTATCTTCGTTGTTTGATCGACAGGAAGCCAAACTCACTGATCAGCTGCCTCTCATCATCGTGTGCGATCGCTTCGACTTCGTTCATGACCTTGTGCTGTACCTGTACCGAAACAACCTGCAGAAGTACATCGAAATCTATGTGCAGAAGGTGAGAGACCTTTAGCTACTGCTAATGTGTCCCTTACATTATATGGAGAGTAAATGAAGAAGCTTGTGTTTAGGTGAATCCAAGCCGTCTGCCTGTGGTGATCGGAGGTCTTCTGGACGTCGACTGCTCTGAGGACGTCATAAAGAACCTCATCCTGGTTGTGCGTGGACAGTTCTCCACCGATGAGCTGGTGGCTGAGGTGGAGAAAAGGAACAGGTGGTTGATTTGCATCTAAACGATAACATAAAGTCCACAGTTGCTGATATCCATTTGAGAGGGTGATGTCATTCCATTTTGCGTTCTGGAATATTCCAGAATGCTGTTGTTTATTCACTTTTTTGTAGTTTGTAAACATTTGTGCGCACATCATTACATTTTCCAGAGTTTGATTGCTGAAAATAAACTAAGAAAATAAACAGCAGTAGCGGTTGTGGTTGTAAACAGCCCTGCTTAACATATTTCATATGTTTATAAGAATGATGGAGCGGTTATGTAATTATTTAACCCTTTACAGCCACTTTGAAATAGCTTTGGTGTTTGAATTAACCTTCCTGCCTCTTTGCACAGACTGAAGCTGCTGTTGCCATGGCTGGAGTCTCGTATCCACGAGGGATGTGAAGAGCCAGCTACCCACAATGCCCTGGCCAAGATTTACATCGACAGCAACAACAACCCGGAGCGTTTCCTCAGGGAGAACCCGTATTACGACAGCCGTGTGGTGGGGAAGTACTGCGAGAAAAGAGACCCTCATCTGGCCTGTGTGGCTTATGAGAGAGGACAGTGCGACCAAGAGCTCATCAATGTTAGTATATATAGTATAGTACTTTATATAGTACAGTATATAGTATATAGCATAGTATGTAGTATAGTACAGTATATAGTATAGTAGATTAGTTCACTATAAATAAGATTTATAGTGGGACGAAGTTCAAAGCAACCTAACTATATGAAGTTTAAAATTTCCTTACAATTTAACACTATATATACAATCTTCCTTCAAATGCATTTAAGAAAAAATTAGATTGATTAATGTCCAAACAACTGTAAAATACACTGTAAAATATACATTTTTTTAGACTGAACATTTTCTACAATTTACAGTACAAAAGGTAGTTAAAAGATACTTTTCATTTAGCAACCTTGGTGTTGTTTTAATGTTTCAGATATTAAATGTGGATGAAATAATTTGATTATTTCCATGTTTTTTCTCTGCAGGTGTGCAATGAGAACTCTCTGTTTAAGAGTTTGTCTCGTTACCTGGTGCGCCGCAAAGACCCGGATCTTTGGGCCAGTGTCCTTTTGGAGACCAACCCCTATAGGAGGCCTCTTATTGACCAGGTATATATTTTTATATAGGCTATATAATATCCATACAGCATGTAGCCCTTTTTTTTTTTACCTTTCTGCATGTTTAAATGTAAGTTATACATTTTGAGTAATATTTTGTTCTTGTCCTGTAGGTGGTACAGACAGCCCTGTCAGAGACCCAGGATCCAGAGGAGGTGTCCGTCACAGTGAAGGCCTTCATGACTGCTGACCTGCCCAATGAACTCATTGAGCTTCTGGAGAAGATCGTCTTGGACAACTCTGTCTTCAGTGAGCACAGGTGCATAAACCCAAACAACTCTCATGGTCCTGGGGCAAACGGGCCTGTGGAACTGTAGAACCTGATTTCCAATCCTGAATTAAATCCAAGCCTTGTCACATTTCCAGAAACCTCCAGAACCTGCTCATCCTAACAGCCATCAAAGCCGACCGAACACGCGTCATGGAGTACATCAACCGCCTGGACAACTACGACGCCCCGGACATCGCCAACATCGCCATCAGCAGTGAGCTCTTTGAAGAGGCCTTCGCCATCTTCAGAAAGTTTGATGTCAACACATCTGCGGTTCAGGTATGTGGTCTTCAACAATGGAATTAACCGATTCTTTCCAGTATTTTGGTGAACGAACGCCAGATTGACAAGTTGAATCGGATTTAACTTCACTTCTCTTCAGGTTCTGATTGAGCACATTGGTAATCTGGACCGGGCGTATGAGTTTGCAGAGCGCTGCAACGAACCGGCCGTGTGGAGTCAGCTGGCTAAAGCTCAGCTGCAGAAGGGTCTGGTCAAGGAGGCCATCGACTCCTACATCAAAGCTGATGACCCCTCAGCTTACATGGAGGTGGTCCAGGCGGCTGACCAGAGTGGTAAGAGCTCCTTGGTTCTGCTTGACCTCTGAAGCACTGCATTTTAGTTTATTGTAAACCTTTGGATAAAAGAAATATTACGTTAAATTTATTGAAGATTTATACTATTATCATTTCAGCAATTTACTGTCTTAAACTAGGTTGTTGAGAATGGACATTTCTTCTCATATTCTGTATTGAATGGCTGTTCCTCATTTCAGGAAACTGGGAGGACCTTGTGAAGTTCCTGCAGATGGCCAGGAAGAAGGCCAGAGAGTCATATGTGGAGACCGAACTGATCTTTGCTTTGGCCAAAACCAATCGTCTCGCTGAACTGGAGGAGTTTATAAACGGACCAAATAATGCACACATCCAGCAGGTATGGTCACCTCAGTGAACAAATGACAGTTTTTGACCTTAAAAAATCATCATGCTGTTATTGAAAGATGCAACTAATTGACAACTTGTATTGTCTTGTAAGTGTTTAGCTAAATAGGAAAACAGCATTGTATTGATGTTTAGTGTTTATCTTCCATCTTAGGTTGGTGATCGCTGTTATGATGAAAAGATGTATGAGGCAGCCAAGCTGCTGTACAATAATGTCTCCAACTTCGGCCGCTTGGCTTCCACGCTGGTCCACCTGGGCGAGTATCAGGCCGCTGTAGATGGAGCACGCAAGGCCAACAGCACTCGCACATGGAAGGAGGTGAGATCAAACTAAATGGACACATCAATTTCTAGCATTCTGTTTCTTTCAGCTTCCAAGTTCAATGCCCCACACTTGAACCTTTGTGTGGTTGTAGGTGTGCTTCGCTTGTGTGGATGGGAAGGAGTTCAGATTGGCTCAGATGTGTGGTCTTCACATCGTGGTCCACGCTGATGAACTTGAGGAACTCATCAACTACTACCAGGCAAGTCAGAACCTTCAAAAAACAATTTTTGCAGTAGCAGATGTTCCTTAAAGGCAACAAGCATGTATCCAAATTTAAGTTGTTTGGTTTTTTTTTTTAGGACCGTGGCTACTTTGAGGAACTGATCACCATGCTGGAGGCGGCGCTGGGGTTGGAACGTGCTCACATGGGCATGTTTACAGAGCTGGCCATCCTCTACTCCAAATTCAAACCTCAGAAGATGAGGGAGCACCTGGAACTCTTCTGGTCCAGGGTCAACATTCCAAAGGTGCACAATAATACAGACCTTTGTGCTCAACTGAAGACCATTTGTTGTTCCAGATGTCCATTTGTATTACGCCTCTTTGTGTAAAATGTTTAGCTGCAGAATCCATTTTTTTTTAAAGATAATTAATCTTACAAGCTTCCTGCCTTTGATATTATCTTTACGTCCCTTGTATGCTGTCAAACAGAGGTTCTTCATTGTTTTGCTGAAGGGAGCTGAAATTTAGTTCAGCGTGTAATCAGATATTCTCCAAAGAGACCATCTCAGTATCATCGTATCTGATGCACAGATGTTACAACGTCTGTCTGCTTTCCTCACCCTCTCTTTCTCATACTTTCTTTCAAACAGGTGCTTAGGGCAGCAGAGCAGGCTCACTTGTGGGCGGAGCTTGTGTTCCTCTACGACAAGTACGAAGAATTTGACAACGCCATCATCACCATGATGAGCCATCCCACAGATGCCTGGAAAGAAGGACAGTTCAAGGACATCATCACAAAGGTAAACTGTTCTTACAGCTATCGTGGTAGTTTGGCCTAGTACATGGATACTGAAATTCAATGGAGATCTAACTTGCGTGTGGTCAGATTTCAATCTCAGCTGCGCTTTTCAAATCTCCAGGAAATTCTGATTAAATTACAGTTATTTGTGTCTGCTTGTGTTTAGGTGGCCAACGTGGAACTGTACTACAAAGCAATCCAGTTTTATTTGGAGTTCAAGCCCTTGTTACTGAATGACCTGCTTATTGTACTTTCTCCGAGACTGGATCACTCGAGGGCCGTCAACTTCTTCAGCAAGGTAACGGAAGCAAACGAGACACTTGTCCACACTGTGAACCTTTGTCTGCAGCTTTCAGGCAGTCGTTGAACTTTTAACCTGATCTGCAGGTCTTTAAAATCTAGAAAGGTTTTCTCTAAAGAGTGTTTCTGTCCTCCAGGTGAAACAGCTTCCTCTCGTCAAGCCTTACCTGCGGTCAGTACAAAACCACAACAACAAGTCTGTCAACGAAGCACTTAACAACCTCTTCATCTCAGAGGAAGACTACCAGGTTAGACATCCACATTGTCAAATGATGACCAGCTGTACAAAAATTCAAAATTCGTTCATTTATATCTTTAACGTTTCTCGGTCTTGCTCACAGGCCCTCAGGACGTCCATAGACGCATACGATAACTTCGATAACATCTCGCTGGCCCAGCGTCTGGAGAAACACGAGCTGATCGAGTTCAGGAGAATCGCCGCTTACCTCTTCAAGGGCAACAACCGATGGAAGCAAAGCGTGGAGCTGTGCAAGAAAGACAAACTCTACAAGGTGAGCTGTGGATGGCAACCTCAGCTGAAACATCTCGCGCTATACTTGTAGTGTATAGTGATACATGGATGCACGACTGATCCGAATCGTTGCGGTACCTCTCGTTCGTTTACCCAGGATGCAATGCAGTATGCCTCTGAATCGAAGGACACAGAGCTGGCTGAAGAGCTTCTACAGTGGTTCCTCCAGGAAGATAAGAAGGACTGTTTTGCCGCCTGCCTCTTCACCTGCTATGACCTGCTCAGGCCTGACGTGGTGCTGGAGACGGCATGGAGGCACAACATCATGGACTTTTCCATGCCTTATTTCATTCAGGTGATGAGGGAATACCTCAGCAAGGTAAAGACATGTTCCTACTCCAAAATGAAATGCGGATTAAAATGTGGATTGCCATATGTGGATGCAAACTCTCAAAACATGTAAAATGTTGATTTTTACTTTTTAGGTGGACAAGTTGGAGACCTCTGAATCCTTAAGGAAAGAGGAAGAACAGGCAACAGAGACTCAACCCATTGTTTATGGTAAAACAGTAACAGCATTACACAATGGATGTTATTGATTCTCATTTGTGTAAAAGTCCCAACTCAGACAGATTTACAAACACTGATTCTTGTAGATTATAGGTTTGTGTTCAAAAACTTGAAACTAAAACAACCTTTTAATTGGCTTTTACAATGTCTATTCAGTGCCTATGTCTGCCACAATAATGGAATATCTTTGAATAATCCCAAGCCTTAAGCAAATTTGATATTCACAATGGCAAGTTATTGGCATAGCATACTTATTGCATTAGTTCCATCATAACTAATTTAATGAGAACATGTTATTGATGATTAATATCTTTTGCCTCAGGAACACCTCAGCTGATGCTCACAGCAGGCCCCAGTGTGGCCGTTCCCCCACAGCAGCCCTATGGCTACGGGTATACAGCAGCACCTGGCTACACCCAGCCGCCTCAGGCCCAGCCGGGTTTCGGTTACGGCATGTAAGGACTTCCCCCGTCCCTGTTGCCACTTGGTTCTGTCCAGCATTCCAGTCTATTTCTCCCTCAGTCTGACGCTACCATTTTTTACTCAAAACAGGATTTGAGCAAATATTATTCTTTTACTTTTCATTTTTTTAAACGATTGTTCCTGTTTATTGTTGTTTTCTTTATACCATCATGAAGGACTTTATTTCTATCGTCAAAGATTTTGTCACAGATTTTTCACATTCCAAATATCTATTAGATTTAATTTTCTGTCTTTTTTATGTCAGTGTAAGAGGTGCGTGTACAACAACAGACTTGTGGGAGAAGCAAGTCAGTTCAATTAAAATGACAAATATCTGATTTGCACTCGGCGAGAAAACTAATGTGTTGGTTCATTTTGATGTGTGTTATCAGCGTTGTTCAGTTTGTCTGCATATAACTATTATTGTATATTCCTGAAAAGAGAATTCACCTCCACAAAAACACTACTTAAAACTTACTTAAATACACTGGAGTGTTAGAGCATTCAGTGTATAAAAAGGTTATTTTAACCTGTATTAAACCTTGTATTTTGCATACAGTTTTCCCAACCTATACAGGTTCTTCAAATAAAACAGTCTTGTTTTTTTCCAAACAAACACAAACTTTGGTTGTGCAGTAACCCATACTCATTGTGTGGGACCATCCATTTTAGGAGGGATTATTAAAATATTATGCGGCTACACACACTTGTGTGTGTATATTACTAACCTTACCTCTGTGCTGCAGTGTGTAATGCTGAATGTTGTGTTTAGGTCACTATATGGCACTGAAGTGAGAACAAAAGCCAGTTTATCCTGACAGTTATGCCTGATTCCTGAACTCATTTTATCCTTTATTTGTAAAGAGAATCATTAATGGTCGTTTGATTTGAAAAAGATTTAAAATGTGTCCTATACTCAGATTTGACTGAGTTCTGATGAATTAAACACATTTATTGTAGTGATCAGAGTTTTTCCATGGATTACCGTATAAATAAAGGCTTCTTGTTTGTCAAGAAAGAAAATCAGCTTTATGTGCCATGTATTCTTTATACATGTTTCTATTTTTCATACTGTTATTTCTGTGGCTCTGTACGTCATACCTCTTACCTTGAGTTTTATGACTTGTGTTAAAGTCTTACATTTATTCATTTGGCAGATGCTTTTATCCAAAGCGACTTAAAATGAATTTAAAGTATATATTTTGATCAGTACATGCATTTCCTGGGACTGAACCCACAACCTTTGCAATGCTCTACCAGTCGAGCTACAGGAATATGTGAATGTGAACACGCAATTTTGGTTTCATAAAAGCCAGTTTGACAAACCCAGTTCATGAAGTTTATGGTTGATAAGGTGGTTATATGAGCTCATGTTATTTTCCAATTTAAAGAAATTGATAGATATTACAGAACAGAAATCCCTGAATAGCCTGTTATTGTACATAATTATAATAAAACAAATGTACTCATATGTTCAATGATGGAATGAGTGCACTGTTTATTTAAAATAAATGGTCAAACTATAAATCATGTTGTGTTATTTTAACGCTTCAGTTCATTATATAAAAACAACATGACATGTCAATGACTGTCAAAACTGTACATCTAAATGACAAGTTTAGCTTCGTCTTAGCAATACAATCCAATAGACGCTTCATTCAGTGTAACCATTTAATATAGTTTTAAATGTCCCGTAACTTGGTCAATAAGGTCTGATGGCCCAGGTCCCACACCAAGAACTGTCAGAGAACCCGGTGCGATTTGGGTTCTTCCAGCATCTTGGATTAGGCTAACCGGCAGCCCAACCTCTTTAGCATGGGTGAGCAACTCCAACAAGCAGTCCTCATCTGGAGCCTTGACCACCACTTTGGGCTGCCCGCAGTACTCCCACTGTTTCAGAAGCTCTGGGTTCCTACGCTGGACCTGTTTGTACGCCGACACTGCAGCGTGAGAGCACTGGGCTGCAGCTTTTCCTTTGCCCATCTTCAGATCTGTTCGGACCACCAGGATCATTTTGAACTCTCCAGTCTCGCCCATCACGCTGGTGTCAGTGCCGGAGGTGCTGCTGTTTTCTGAGGCGGCCTGCATAGACGCCCTGCCGAATCTGCCACGGAGGTGCCACCCAAGGCAAAGCCCACAGCCCACGCCTGTCACGATACTTAAAGCTATAGATCCATACAGAGAATCCATCCTGAAATCTGAGAGACAAACGCAAGAAACAATTCATTCTCTTTCCTTGGATAAAGTTTCCAAAGTAACGGAAGTGATTGTTAAAATGAAGGTGGTGCTCAAAGTTTATATTCTACACATTAACCAGTGAGAATAATAAACAATAACGTGTTTCCTCTGTATTAATCCACTCACCGGGTATTAACGCAGTTTACCAGCCTGTAGTTTTTCTGCAAACTCAACATGAAGCGCTTCAGCGTGCCGGCGCGGGGTGATGACGTCACACGCCCAACGAAGTCGAGTAACCTAAAAACGTATAAAAAAACTAAAAATGTATATATTTCTATTTATATTATATTAAATTACTTATGAAAATATATGCATGTCAGGTTTCAGAAGGACAATTAAATAAAGGCATCCACATTAGCGACCTGCAGAAGCTGTCCATCACTTTACGTCACGTACGTTTAATGTTTGACAAGTGGTCAGAGTTAAAGATGAATTAAACTAATATGCGTGATACGTTCATGACACCGGTGCAATAACAAACTGAACGAGTAGTGATACATATATATTCATAAACATCTTGTTTCCTCCGACGTGCCTATGTTTGTATTCATTCATTTATTTCCCACTGTTATTTCAGAAATGTTTGTGTTAACCCCATGTATGCCTGCTGCAACCATAACGTTATATGTGTGTGCTGCCTGCATCTCAAATTGTAACAAGCTGCGTAACTAGACAGCATTGTAAAGCATCGCACTGTAGTCTAGGTAGACAGCTTGCTACTTTCTAGACAAAGCCATAGATTACATATAGCACAGGTGCATAGAAGGTCCATTGTTTTGTCCACACATTTTTTAATTCTTTCTCTATTAAGCTCTGGAGGTCCAGCCTAATTTAAGACTTAAGCTTTGAAACCAGACACTGTGTTTTTGGGACTGGGGTCTCATAGTTTTACACCCTCAGTGTACCCCTGGCAGAGCAGGTGTGCTCAGGATTGTGTAAGACTCACATTCTCCACCAGCTACTTACATAGTGTTCTTGATTCTGACATTTGAGGTTGTCTTACCTCTTGCTGCCTCATTTTTGCTTCCCAAGGTTTATCCAATGGTTTGACAAATAGTCCTGAGGTGACTGTGGGAAAACACATTTTAGGGAAGTCATTTTAGGGGCTGTAAATACTAAAAAATGAGAGTGAAATGTGATACCGTAGTTGTTTACCTGAGAATCTGTGTAATTTTTCTAAATTATGAATATCCTCCAATTGAGGTTGCAACCTCATACAGTGAGGTTGATTCTGACTTAGTTTAATTTTTATAAAAGCACATTTTAAAAATTTTAGTAAGTACATTTTTAAACCATTACATTATTTAGTGTGCGTTTCAAAAGAACTCAAATGTAGGGACTAATCTTAGTAAAGCAACACACTGAAGTTTGAGAATCTAAGACTACAAATACTGAAAGGTTAAACAAACAGGAGAGCAGGAGAGAGTGAATAAGAGGAGGGGTGAAATGATGGAGTTCCAGATAAAAATGGTCATCAAAGCATATTTCATATGTGTCTGCAGAGAACAGAACCGCAAAAACATCTTTGTTCCTCTGTCAAAACTGCAGTGAGTTATTTTGGGTGAGTTTTTGATGGGCCTCTGGGTTTTTTGTGTAGCTGTAACTGACATGAGAGTCTTTATATAGACTGTCACGCCGCTGGCCTATTTAGTGTGTGTGTCAGATCTCACTAGGGTATGCCTGAACACACAAACACTCATCTTCTCTGTGAGTTTGCCATCCACACACATCCACAATTGCAAGATTTCCAGGTACATAAAACCTCTTTTAGTCTATTAAGTGCAATATAAACACAGGATACATTAGAAAAAATGAGTAGAAGGTTTAATTGGTGTAGGTAAAGAAAATTAATTGCAGACGTGGGAAAATAATGGGAATTAACATGCAGTTGTTGGTTTTTGTTTTACATAATGTGTTTGCCACCCTTGCATTGGCACCCGTGATGACGCTGGCAGCACAAAGGGTCATTTCTCTGGGTCATGCCCAGGTCTGATTGGGTTACAGCAATCTGCAAAATAGCAGAGAACTACAGCCACCAGAGTGATCTGAGAAACTGGGGCCAGACAAGATTATGAATGCTTTTGTCCCTCACTGCTTCTGTGTCTCAGTATCTCTCTTGCTCTCTCTGAATCACAAGACATCCTCAAGGCAATCTCTCTTTATCCCTCAGGTGTTTGGCTCTCTATAATGAGGCGGTTGAAAATGGTTCCTTGAAGATATGTGGAACTGTGGGACTGATATAATCTGAACTTTGAATAAAGGCAGATCAGGCCTGCAGGCTTTCTTTCACTGTATTCATTGATTTGTACACCATTGATTTTCTGAAAGTCTTACCATAACATAACTGTGCCCAGATAATAGTTTTTGTTTTCCAAATGGATTTTCTTTTATTATTTAGCATCCAGTGCACATTGTTTTTCAGTCAAATATCCAGTTAATTTAATTTCAGGCTTTTGTTGGACTAATATGTAGTAAATAATAACAGGAAATTATTGGGAAGGGGTGGAGAGCAGGAATCAGGAAACATGGCAGGCCGGATGCACTACTAACTAATTATTGGTCATGTTGACCTCTGGCACAAGCACAGTATTTACATAAAACTGTCATCTAAATTTGGCTTTCTCTAGTTGATATTGTGCAACTGCAAGCTTTGACCCTGATGAAGTTTTTTCATTTCAATACATAATTTTTTGAGCAAACCTTGATAATAACATGTTTTGGAAAAACTTTTTGGAGGGAATGTTCTTTAATTGTGTAAACGTAATAAACGTATAAAATGTTATAAATCACGTATAAATGTTAAACTATCAAACTGTAATCTTCAGTCTTCTATCTTCAACGTAATTGACAGGACAAACGACAGGAACAAAAGACAGGAAGCAATATTTTTTGTATGATCTATTTAACCATGTATGACAAACATTTGTTTCAATTTCCTGAAACCTCATCATTACTCTATGTAATCGTCCTAAAAATGCCAACAGCATTTATCACAAACTATCAATGACATCTGACTCAAGCAGGAGTCTTTGCCAGGTTGGTATTCATTAAAATCCCCAGAGATTATTTTGGTAGATCTTGTTTCAGCTCTGTCAAAGAGGCCTGAATAGGTTTAGGTGGGTAAGAAGTCTTGTGAAACAGCCTGAGGAACGTAACACCAGCAGTTAAACGCTTAGAAGAACCAGCGGCCTCATCGCGGTTTCCTCCCACACAGCTGAGTGTGACAGAGCGTGTGCTATACGTGCCGTTTAAGAGTACGCGGTGTTCATATGGGTCACTTTCATGTTTACATGACGTAATACAACCACCATGTAAAACAGATTGTTCTATTTTTTTATATTGTGAATTGCATTATGGGTAAAATGCATGAGAGAAACATGAGTCGCCTCAGGGCGGGAGTGGGAGACGTTCATCAGGCGAGCTGCTCTGATTCATATGACTTGTGGAAATGATTCTAATATGACTAAGTCTGGCATTCCCGGACCAAACGTATGACTTTGGCTTTTCCAAAACTTCATCTCAAATGATGCAAGTAACTGCAAAATAGGGCAGTTGATGCTTCAATCCCAAGGGCGAGATCTCATTTAATGACAGTTTAGCTCATTATTTTAATATATGATGAAAACTGATAGTCCTTCGTAACGGAAGTGCAGAAACATACAAGCTAGTACAGAGATGTAGGCGTGACAAATTTCTTTCAAATGAATGGTTTTATAGAAAATAGAATCTGTGATAATTGTCTTAGAAGCAGTAATGTTAGAAATTTTGAGATGATCGGAAATTTAACCAGTTGAAAGTGCACAAAGTATACCAAGAATTCATAAGGTATATTTATATATAGTACTGGGAAACTTAATATAAATTATCCCTGCTTCCTAAACATTTGCCTACCATTTGCCTACCAGTGATCCTAAAACACTCAAAATGTCAATGTTTCATGTTGCTTCTTTGGAAATTATTAGTTTAATTACAAAACCGCAAAGTAGGACAGCCAAAATCCACAGCAATAATAAAAAGCAGTAATAAAAAATTATGTTTTTCTTATTTAAAAAATATACACTTGATCTTTAAACTGTCCACCATGTTCTCTGTCAGACTACGGCAGCAGAGAAAAATGATCTTTTCCCTGTTATTTTTGTCGCCTCCACTGAACATCAGAAGACGATCTTATGATGCTGAATCACTTTTGGCAGAAATTTATTTCTGCAGTGACTTTTAAAAACCATAATTTATGAAGCTGAGATGCTGGTGTTGTTATGAAGGTTTTCCTCTGTTTGAGAATGTGGTTGCGTAATGAGCTTTCAAGATCAGCATAAAAACATGTCCTGACATCTCTTTACCTTCATAACAAACTCTGATTAAACCTCTGACAACGGTGATTTATGAAAGATGAATTGGCACTTTTGCAACCTTATATAAACAGTTTTAAAGTGTCTTTCAAAGCTTTATACTTTACAGATTATATACTTTATGCAGTAAAACTTTATCAATTCTGTTATGTTGCCTGATACATCGATCATTTAAATTATTCATTTTTATTGCTCAACACTCAATAACCCACAATGGCAAAGTGAAAACAGAACATTGAAATATCTGTAACTTTAAAAAAAGAGAGAAAAATGAACAATGAGCATTTCAGACCCTTTGCAATGACACTTAAACTTGAGGTCAGGTGTCTCCCATCTCTTGGTTATTGCTGAAACGGTTCTTCACCTTGAACAGAGTCACCTGTGGTCAGTTAAACTGACTGGACATGAGTTGGAAAGACACACCCCTCAGTAAAAGACACACTCCCCAGTTAACAATACATGTTAGCACAAATGCTAAGCCACCAGCTTTAAGGAGGGCTTGTTGAGCTCAGAGACAGGCTTGCTGCATCTTTGTGAGAAACTAAAAAAATGCTGCTGTACCAATGCTTCCTAAGAGCACAGTGACCTCCATAATTCTCAGATGGTGGATGTTTGGCACAAGTAGGACTCAGAGCTGACTGCCCGGCCAAACTGTAAGCATGGTACTTCTAACCTAGTGGAGCTCCAGGAGAGATCCTGTGTGGAGATGGAACAAGAGTCCAGAAGGACATTTGACATCTGCAGCCCTCCGCTGCTCTAGGCTTTATAGCAGAATGGGTAGAACAAAGTCTCTCCCCAGTGCAGAACACATGAAAGCTCACTGAAGTGAAGTTATACATTTAACATGACAACTGAAAGTGAAGGAGTCCGAATGCACTGTCTATAAACTGCTCAAATCAATGAGTGTCTTATTCTTTGCCTGTGTACATTTAGCTAAGAATCAGACAAAGTAAAACTAACACTTTGTAAGTTTTTCCTCAGTGTGTGTGTGTGTGTGTGTGTGTGTTTAAAAGCTACTTAAAACCGTTAGATAGGAATTGAACTGTGTCCAAACACCTTACTCAACTTTAACCCTAAATCTAAACCAGATTCTGACCAAATGTGTGTTCTGCAACCTCACAAAATAGCTTTGTAACCAACATATAAAGTCAACAAACCTTAAACTGACATCTCAACAGCTTGTGAAAAGGGAAATGAAAGCAGAATTAAGTTTTACGTTGTTCAAAAGCACCTTTTGTGCACCAATGAGCAAAACAAATGTGACTGTTCTGGAGAAAACTGCAAGATATTTAAACAGAGGTTTTCCTGAAATTCACTGGAAGAACAGCGTTTACTGTTCTGTTTTCCTGGAATTCCAGTGATGCCGATCTCTTCCAGAAACCTTCAAAAGCTTCCATAATAATCTAAACCCACAAGTGTCACTATGACAACTAAACTGCCCTCTGTACCAACAGAAACTGAATGACCCAGACGAAAAATGTGTTGAGGTTCCTTCATATCTTGATATATATCTTAAATGAGCTCACATTTGTTTCATTTAAGTATCTCTTTTTCTCTGATGTGTCTCCTAAAATCCTTAAGCACAATGGATGCTTTGATATGCAGAAATATGAAGCCAGATGATCTGTTAAATATATGAGATGTTAAATATATGAGATTAAAGCTGAGTTCATGCTTTAATCTCACTTTTGATCAGTGACTTCAGCCTGGTCACATCTGAGCACAGTGTGAGACGTTGTGATCTTTTCTGAAACTATAGGAGACGCATGTGGGACTAATATTGTAGAAGAAACGTCTAAGCGAAGCTCTCCATTCAATCTCATCTGCTGTGTGGGAGACATAATTGTAATATATTAAAGATCTCATTTGTGATTTGTCTTTCCTAAAGGACGTTCTTAACAGTAAACACGAGGAAACAAACAGATAAGAAAAAACGAAACAGAAAGCATAAGGATTTCGTGCGCCTGATGCATCGAGAGAGAGAGAGAGACAGAGAGAGAGACAGAGAGAGAGAGAGAGACAGAGAGAGAGAGAGAGAGAGAGAGACAGAGAGAGAGAGAGAGAGAGAGAGAGAGAGAGAGAGAGAGAGAGAGACAGAGAGAGAGAGAGAGAGAGAGATCAGTAAAGCTGTTGGTGTTTGAGGAGGAAACAGAAATCAGATGAGGTTTCAGAAAGTTCTTCACACACTGAAGACGCTTCTCTTTGGTTCTGTGTTCTCTCATCTCAGGGTCTCCAGGCAGGTTCTCTGGGGGGGATGTAGTCTTTAGAGAGGGGTTTGGGGGCAGATAAAGCTCGGAGGCGAGCGCTTGTTGTGGCATTTCTTGCTCCTCTGGACACCTGAAAGACAAACCCAACATCAGGCGCCACAGGTGAGTCGGTCCTGAACTACAGGTAAAAACAGAAGCCTTCTCTCTCTCTCACCGGTCGGATTGGACTCTCCGGCCGTCCGGGGTCGTAGAAGTGTCTGTCTTCTCTGAGTTTGGGCTGTGACAGTTCCTCTAGTCTGGGAGTCATTCTGGCCGTCTGAGCTGCGCATGAGATCAACGTCTGTATGTTCTGGAACAATCAAAACCACACACAAGATTTCTGCTTTTTCTAGTCCACATACAGTAACGTTTGAACACAACTGCAGCAGGTTTATGATACAGAACGTCTTTGGTGGGAGTGATGATGTCACCTGTCTGTTGCTGCTGAAGTCAGGGTGGATGGATTTCGGGTGGGACAGATGCAGCAGTCGAGGTGAGAGGGTCACGTTCCTCACACACGGACTCATGTGCCAGACGGGACAGTCATGTTCACACAGCTCTGAGTGTGGAGAACTACACACACACATGCACACACACACCATTTTGGGTTTTATAAAGAACACATTTTCACACACACACACACTTTCAACATTTGATCAAACTTTCAAACTAAACGCGTGCATCTAGACCCGCTGAAACACTTCTCCAGTGTCTCCACACACAAACACACACACACGTTCTCAACTATAACATGTTACATAACAGATTTACCAGCTTTATTTATCATTCCAAAGGTTTCAACGCTGGAATTTTTCTTACAAACAAAATTACCCAACAGCAAATGTGACAAAATCTGCAAGTCAGTGTAAAACCTCAAAGGACAAACTGGGTCTAAACTTGTGACTCTGTTATTTAAGATTTAAAAAAGACTGTGGTCGCACACAAGACATGCCAGGAGTTTCTCGCTGGACAATTGTCTATTGTCTAACATTACACACACACACACACTCACACACTGCTACTGCAAAAACAGATGTTGGGATTTTGGCTTCCTCAGGCCGGGCTAATTTAAGTTCTGGAAGCATCTGTGAGTTCTCATGAATGTGTTCTGTGTGGATCCGGATTGGTGAGAGTCACGACCTCATGACCTCACAACCTTTTACCTCACTTCCTGGGAGCTTCTGCCTCTGGGTTTAGGAGTTGCTAGTCGGATGATGTTCTCGTACCACGCTGTGCGGCCGGACCGGCAGATCTTCATCCTTCTTTCCTCCTCTTCCTCTTTCCTGCAGGAAGATGAGAGAGAGGATGTCTGAGGTCCGGGAGCAATTCCGCCTTTTCAAATAAAGACAATCGCTGAGTTCTCCAGGATGTTTATGAAGAGTTTCTGCTGCTTGTACATCTCAGTGTTTTATAAGAGAGATTTTGATGAATTCTGGATGAGAGCAGAGTTAGAAACTGCCAGCTGGACTCTGTTTATCTATTAAATCTCTGGAATCAACACAACCTACTATTTCAAACAACTCAAGTCATTTTAAAAGAGCAAAAACACATTGGAAATGGAGCAAAAATGTGAAAACAGTTCACACACTGTTGTAATATATATGTAGAATTTGTTTCAGAACTACAGTGTATCTATAAATAGACACACAGCCAGGAAATGTTTCTGTGTTGCATCCATTAGACACAAACATAACTAAATTAATACAGTATCATTTGACTGTGCAGAATCGAATTATTCTTAATGGCAATTTCATTAAATTATGAACAACAGCGAATCAATCAGAGAAATTCAATTTTAAACATATTTCTCTAAATGATTTTCACAATGTTACAATGTTGACGTTTTGAAGTGAGGCTGTTTTTCATCTGTAGTTAAAAACAACATTTGTGAACACTGTCCTCAAGCTCTCATTCATTATTAACTCAATGTCCTCCTCACACCTGCTGAGACAGCTGAACACACATTACTCTCTCCCTCTCTCTCTCTCTC
>JBAJNP010003871.1:20567-36784 GCA_036877545.1 Yasuhikotakia modesta
AGAGAGAGAGAGAGAGAGAGGAACTTGTTGCCCCTGGTTGGTGTTGTGTAAGAGTTGGCTGGCTGTAGCAGAATAACACTCATTCTCTCAGTGCTTTGAACTCTGGTACCCTACAGCTCCGACCACCCCTCTCTGTAACAGCAAGAACTCACAGTGAAGTGCCTCTCTCTCTCTCTCTCTCTCTCTCCTGTTGTGTCGCACTTTGCCTTCCCTTAAGTATACCTCTCGGCTCTGTTTTCTTATTCGTATTTCACTTCCTTCCCCGTGTGCCTCATTCAGGTGTGTTGCTGATGCGAAGTTCCTGGAGAGCCAATGTCCTGTGGTGCGATTACTTGCGCTGGGTATCCTCGCCACCGTTGGACCTTCAGCCTGTTTTATCCTCTTGTCTAGTAAGTACCTGCACCCGCTCTGTGTCTACAATGTGTGTTTTTAAGAAAAGTGTGATTTTACTAACCGCTGGAGTTGTTGCATGTGTTGTGGTTTGAGCAGACGGCACTGCCTGGGTGTATTTTAAATGCGCCACGCGTTGCGCGTTTGGTGGCGCGCGTCTGAATGCACAGCTATCAAACGCTTGTGTAACATCCCGACGTTTTTTGTGTAAGTGATTGTATAACTCAGCTATTGCTTCCTTGTTGCTTATGCATGCGTGTAAACAGCGTATGTTTAAAGTGAATCCACGTGCGTGTGTTTGTGACGGCTAGGAGATGGTCACATCACACATCGTTGAGGTTTGCAGGTGTGTGTGTGTGTCTGTGTGTGTTCACAACGGGTGGTGTTAGCGTTAAACTGTGTGTGGGTGTGTGTGTGTTTGTGTGTGTCAGAACGGTACATCGTGTTTGGGATCGGTTGTCATTTCACGAGGCTATTGGAATGAACGAACCCGTTGACCCCCAGTTTAGCCGAGGACACTCCCTCTCTTACGCACATCTTTTTCTTGTTCTGTCCCTCCCTCTCTTGGCTTTCCAGTTTTATTTATTTCATTTTTCCTTCTCCCTCTGTACTCTTCTTCAGTTCATACTCTTGTTTTTCTCTCTATATTGCGTTTTGTCTTGAGCTGGGAGTCGACTCCTTAAAGAATCGGTCAGAAGAATCAGACGGACTGTCTGGATTTCCAAATGATTTCACATCCCAGTTTGGGCTTGTTATTGAAGATGCTCTTGAAGATGCTGAATCCTTCCACAGACTTGGGTATTTTTTATTAGTTTAATCACAAAGACTCGTTTTGGTTTGTTCAATGGTTCATTTAAAGACTATTTATGTTGGATATATAAATACACCAATAGGTGGCATTTAGTGACTTTACCCATAAAGTAGTGCGAGTAAGTTATTAAATCATTCGCTGAGCAAGTTCTCGTAACACGACGTGCAAGATAAAACAAACAAACACATTTGAGCTTTTTTAGTATTATTATTATTATTATTATTATTTTATAAAAATGAAATGACATTGATTCAAATATTCTTCCGCCAAGTAATGTAGTTCCCGCAACACATGTGCGCAGTGGCGCAGTAATATTAATGTAATGAGGTCACAGGTGTATATTTACAACGGCTTCGGACGCAGCACAACCAATTATAATCAGGGACCGGATCTATGCGTTTTACTGACGCACATTTTAAAGACCGCAACCAATGAATCGATTAATAATCGCGACTTTGTTTGAAGCAGCGGGTAAGTTAACACGAGCAAAGCAACATTACAGACAACAAACAACAATGTCATTCGTTTTAAACCATCCACAAATGTTAACATTACAGACAGATTTACCTTAGCTAACGGTGCTGCCATAGACGCTGTTTAACTAATGCCATCCTCTCTCATAATACATCGTGCACACAATACAATCTTAAACCTCCTGTTTTCGCAATCGAGGAAATCTCAGCGTTTATCACACGTTAGTTTATTTTAGGCTTTTGTTTGTAAACATGCAGGTGCCGAAATGGCAACAACAAGCTTTTAAAACATCTGGTAGTTTTTAGCGACTGGCACCCAAAACATGTGCTAGAAACTCGTTCCCTTACACTGTTTTCCTGCCCCACACGTAATCTGAGAAGTTTGTCTTGCTGTTTCTCTTCTGTTTGTACCGTGTGCCGTGATGCGATTCGCTTGTGATCCACCAGAGCTACGGCGCCACCGAGAGGTCATATGTGAGCGTCACAGATGAACCCAATGACCTCCGATTCTTTTGAGGCTTTACTATAATGGATAAATCAGGCGTGATTTTGTGCTAAAGCTATAATTGTAGGCTTTCATTTGTGGATATTTAGGTCCTCGTGTAGAAATATTTGTGGGTAGATGGTTTGTTTCATGTTTCAAAGAGGAGCTGAGATGAGCAGTGCAGATTTATGCTGTGACGTACTAAGTAAACGTATGATTACGTATGACTTTGTATGAATGACGTATGATGAATTTTCTTTGTCTTTCCGGTCGTACGTCACAGATCAATATCAATATCAATTATTCATGTGCTATGATCGTATTATATGTGGAAAGTCATTGTCTTTATCTAGGCATGACGATCGGATACATTTTAATGGATAAATAATAGATAAAATAATAGATCGATGATGTATATAAATGGATGAAAAGGGTTTGTTGTTCCAACTCATTGCATTATTGTTTCTGTCAGATCCCAACTATGTCCAGATGATGGCGCCACAGACCGCATCTGCTGGGCTGCTGTAATAGCGTACATCCATTTCCTAACACCAAAATGTTTCATTGTTTTCCTATGGGCCACACAGTGCGTTTATTAAGTTATTCATTTTAGTGTTTGTCTGTAGTGTCTTGAAGTTACAGATTGAGTCTTGCTTTTTAAAAAGGATGGAATATTTAGTGAGAGATGCCCAGTGTCTGTGTTTTAACCTTGACCTGTGTTTGACATCTTTACTGTCGTGAGGTCATTGTGGCTCTGGTGACGTGATGTGCGGTCTGTATGCGTTCATATAGTCTCTATAATGCAATGTGAATAGAATCGTACTGGTTTCATTTCAGTGGCACATCGTAGCAGCACAAGGCCGTGTTGCTGTCTGTTGTGTTGCCGTATCAAAAACTTAAGCAAAATATTATTTCAGTTGTTTTTCTGATGTCCTGAAAGTGTTCAAGAATTGTCTAAATTTTACGTCATGTTTCATTCATGTATTGCTAAAAAGCATTTTTACATATTTTACATGAAGCAAAAATAAAGCAAATGTAAACGACTTGTGTACAGATTCATATAGTTCATGTTGTATAAAAGGTACTTGTGTGCAGATTTATATATTTTAGCTTTATTTATTACTTCTGAAAGTAGGAGGCAAAATAAAATGGTTAAAGGTAGTTTATTTCTGTGGAAATAAATTAGTTTGATTAGATCACGGACAGCCTGTTGAAAATCACTGTTTTATGATATAAACAATGTTTTTTATTAAAGTACATATTTTTATTATAATGGTAATAATGATCTTGCTCTGTTTCTTCTCATAGAAATATGTGCTTCATTGTCATTAAACCGTGTCTTTGAAAAATCATTATATTGCCAAAAAAATAGTCGTCGTTTTCTGTTTGTTAAATATACTATAAATTGGATTTATTTTTGGATTTTTTAGTGAATAATAGACATTTATTTTGTGAGATTATTTCTATAACTTTTTTAAAACAGTTTCAAAGTTTTATAAGCAGCAGGAATTGTTTAATCTGCAGTGTTTTGAGGAGAAGCGTTTGGTAAAAACAGCAGAGGTTGAATTATATAACTATTTAAAGATCACCTGATGCTAACTCAGTCTCATTATTACAAAGTCATTTCTTCCCACTAGTGATGTCAGTCTATAAGACGTATGGAAATGTACTTTAAACCGATAAATATGTTCAACTGTACTTGTAATTGTTCAGTTGTTGTATGTTTTTATTGGTCAGTAAATCAGACCAGACCAGCGTGATGAAGGTCTTTATGTGAAGTTTGTTCTGATGCTCTTGGTCCTCACAGTCTCATATAAGTCACGGTTCGAGGCCAGCGTTTCTCTTTGTCTTCCTCTCTGTGGGGGTGCAGGACGACATGTACTCACCCCCTCCTAACAAAGTCAGTTGTTATAACTTTAACCAGCCTGTGATCTCGCAGATCTTTGAACCAGCCTAACTACTATTTGTCAAGTTGTAAAAATCTTTGTTAAAAACATTGTTGTAAAAAACATTGTTAGAGTTATATTGTGATCGGAATTAGGTAGTCTTGAAATAGCGTTACATACTCTAGTGGTACTACTGAGTGCTATTGTACAGTGATGGTTTTGGATACCCTAGTATTTACAGTACATGGTACTCTAAGGTTATTAATGGAATGCAATGGTATTACCATATTACAAAAAACAAAAACCCAATTTTGCTGCAATGCAATGTTCAAGCAACATTTTAGTGTAATGGGTCTTTGCCAAAAGAAAACATGGTAATACTATGGTACATGTTTTAGTGTATCAGTAAGAGATTGTCATGGATCATGATAACCGAGACACATGTTCTGTTATTGGCTACTAGTTAAATAACCGCATTAGTCATGTTACGATCGCAGTGGAAATAGCACTTAAGTGTAAATCAACATAACCCAGAATTAAAACAATATGGAGGCATTATATTTTGGCATAATCAGCTTTGAAACATGTTCGTATAGGGAAAGGCTTTCAGTCTGTTTAATTGGTGTTATTTAAAACCTCTCGTTTCTGAAGAGACCCACCTGGTTTCCATCAATAAAGAACGTACAATGTACTTACTATATACTATCCAGTGATACGCTGCATCTCAAAGTGTGTTTGAGGGTTTGTGGAATTAAAACATGCCAAAGACCCTGAAATAAAAATGCAATTTTTCCCTGAAGCGCTGTGAAACTGTCATCAGCTATGGTGATATAAATGTCAGGGCTGGACCAGTGCGCAGTGATATTATGTTTGAGAATTTACAGTCTTTGTCGTCTAATAGATTTAAATCTGGTCTTTGAGAAGTGCAATTCATTGTTTTCTTTTTTTTATTAAGCGGTCAGACTCGCTTTGCTAAAAAGTGAGTGACGTGTTTTATGCTTTTGACACTGTATACAAACCTTTATACACAAGCTATAGTTATGTGAGAGAAAAGGACATTTTTGCTGTCTGTGTTTATTTTGGCCTGGCTTATATTTTTATTGGGCAACTTTCAAGAGAATCAAGCTTTATTTGAAGTGTTCAAATATTTACATTCGGTTCTGTAGCATGTTTTTGCTTCACCCTCTTTAATTTAATTTTCATTGTTTGAGGTTTGTTTACATTCTTTGTAAGAATGTTTTACGTTCGCTTACAATGACAAATACATGCGGGCAAAAATATATAGGCTGGTTATAAAATTACAGACCAGTTATGTAATTGTTTATATGGACACACACATTTTGTTTTTTTAAAGCCTAAATGAAAAGTGTCATGAATTATATATTTTTTTAACTTTGTAGTCAATCACTTTTGACAAAACGAAACCTTGTCAGGATTTAACAAAAATAGTATGTTTATCAAAATGTTTCGATTTTTGTTTTTTTTTTAGGATGAACCTGTGAGGTTTGTGGGATCTAGCCGATATCTGCAGCTATTTCTTCAACAAATTCATCTTGAGTTACGACCAGGCAAGACGCATGCTGTACACCCACCAGACCTAAGAAATATCAGTGAGTACGTCTCGCAGACAAAATGGATATTATATTTGTTTATATCCTTACCTTTAGACCTTATCCACACACAAACCTTTTGACATGTTAGATTAAACTAAATGTGTGAGGATGTCTTAAACTCTAAATGTAGCCTTTATGATGATAGCCAAACCTGTACACACACACACACACACACACACTATACCTGCTCTGAGCCCCCAAACCACACATAGAGTCATACAGGTGATGTGACAGGTGTGACTGTATGTGTGTTTCTGTGGTAAATAAACTTTTGGCATAAGGATCTGTCCAAACATCATTTTCTTTGCATATTCATTAATTAAATGGGCTGTTTTTTCCAACATAAGCTCATTGAATTTGTGTTCCATAAATACAGCACTAACTTTTACTTTGGTAAAAGTTGCTTGGTTAACTAACTTTACAATGTTGACAGAACTTGTAAAAAGTCTGAGTGAGTGCATGTTTTTGTGCATGAATGGATGTGATGCATAAATGTTTCCTTTAGTACTTGCACTTTTTTTGTATTTGTTAATTCTGAATTTTTTATGCAGAGACATAAAACTACGATGCAGATGATTCATTCTAAGAAAACGATAAGATGTGATGTTCATTGAGGGTGAAATTGGTCAACTTGAACCAGATAAATAAATCAGTAATATAGTCTTTGACATAGCACCCAAATCTTTAAATGCGTGGATATTAATATCTGGTACATTGTGAAAACAAATGACATTCTGCATTATTGTTAAATCTTCTGTGACGAACCTTGACACATTAACTAATGTAAACACACACAAGTATAGTGTGAGAACTAGTTGAAGCTGGTCACCTTGGTACTGACTTGGAAAGTTTTTTTTTTTTGTGCTTTCTGGTGCACTGATCCGTCGCTGTGTGTGCGTCTCGTTTTCTGTCAGTCCTCCTTGGTCTTTGTTCTGTTATCTGTAAATTGTCATTCAAATATTTGGAGAACACAGATGCATGTAATCGTCACTTTGAGGAGAAATGACATTTTTCTTTAATAATGAGGCCAATAAATGATGTAATTTGAAGGCGTGTGTTCCACTTGACGTCTTTCTAGGGCGAGTCGCTCCCTATTCTCCTGTAAGATCAAAACAAATAAGGGCCCTAATTACAGGAGTTTTTGTTGTTGAGGATTTAGACCAGCCCTTGCTTATGTAAGGCCACACTGTGTGTACAGACGGGGCTAGTTGTCACAAAGGCTGTATAATTTTATTGTAGCTGTTGAAAGTATTTAGTTTCAGAACTATTTGTTTATATTTGTAGCTAACAGCCTCAAATAGGTTATAGAATGGCAGGTTCCATTGTGCCAATATACCCCATAGAGATTGTGTGCGTGTATATGTTTTAATTAGGAGATGTATATTTAAAATAAATGCATAAATAAATAATGTAACAAATTGATTAGAGAAATAGTCACTCTTTCTTTGTTTGTTTTTGTCACAAGAAGTCTGATCCATTCATCCATCCAGTCTGTGGCCTTTTGCTCCGGACAGACTCGCTCCATTGTCCGCGTCCGGTGGAGATGCAGTGGGTGGAGAGACTAGAATGAGCTCATGTGGTCCAAAATCCCACTTTGATAAATCATGGATAACCCCCACACATACAGTCACAGACCCCCCCACCCCAAACACACACACACCCAACCACACATTACCCCAGCCCAGGGGATGCTGTCTCACAGTCACCTCCCATATACACACACACACACAGTCTCAATCCAGATTGCCATGGGATTGGTCTCTGTGTCTAGTCTAAAGTGTTTGTTTCCCACATTTCACACAAAATAGTGTTTCACAGAAGCGGTGTGGGAGCCGCAAGTGCAGATGATGTCAGTGGTAGTCTACACTGAAGTAATTATCCAAATAGGATGTGGGGCTTAAAGAGGAAGTGTGTCATTTTTCACTGTTAAAATACTTTCTCCTAATCCAGCTTAATGTGTATAGACAGCTGTAAGTAAGCTGTTTGTAGGTTGAAGGCCTGAGAACATTAAACACACTGGTTGTGTGGTGGTTTTAAAATATTGCTTGCCATGTATTTCAGCAGTCAAACACAGGCACGCAGGTTCAACTAATAGAGTGAGTTTGGGGGGCGGGGCTACCTGTTGCCCAGCCAATGGCAGATAGACATTGTGGTCTGGTAAAATTTTTATTTATACAAATACCTGTGGGTTTTACTACAGCTGGAAAAGTAACAAACTTAAACACAGTTGTTTATTGTTAGGATTAAATAATGTTTTGTTGGTGTAATTTGTTGAATTGCTGTAACTGGAAAAAAAACCAACTGTTGACGTATACATCGATAATAATTCCTCTAATCACTTATTTTTCATAGCAACGCATCAGTGACAAAAAGCCAGGAGTTAGAGAACTGCCGGTTGCCAGTTCACAGATCATGAAGGAGGGTTGCCAGATCCCTCAATACCCCCCCAGTGTGGCATAACGTGTACACTTCACTAGTGATTTGGTCCGTCTTTATTGCTCGGCCCGGGTTTCTGTGGCCCGCCACAAGAATGTTCGCTATTTCATTTCCATTATCCCATCACTGTGGACTCTGGGCCGGTGTTCGGGGCAGACAGCTACTCTGCTATGGGGGGAAAAAAGAGAAACATTATGCCGTTTTATTGACTTCACAGCTGCTGACATAATTCCGCATTTTTTTCCACCGCGGAACATCAGGCAGTGTAAACGGCTCCTTGTGTGGAAAACCGTTATTCCAACACCCCTTGAACCTCTTTTTGTCTTCTTCAATCCTCTTTGTCCCACTCATGCCATCAATCCAAGTTGTATTAGCTGAAATCCAAAATAATTAAACAGGTTCACACTAGATGAAATCATAATATTGGTGCGACTTCCTGTTATGTTACAGTCACCCAAACAAAATACAGTTGACTTGTGCACATTTTAAAGAAACCTAACTTTAAAACATGATGACAAAACTACAATTTGACAATTACAAAAGGCTATAAAACAATGCAAAATTGTTTGCAAAATATATAGATTTGTATATAGTGGCCTTGTTTTTTTATTATACAGATGTGTTTAGACATTAAGGGAGGTTTATAGAGTAAATTATGGTAAATGTTATCCTGTAGATGTGCTTATATTTGCATTTTTGTGCTTGCACCTTTGTATATTTACAATATGCACGTTTTGTACATTTACCAGTCTGACTGTGTATCATCTGTGCATGCAGAGATCATTACAAGACAATTGCATAAAAGCTGCATTCTTCACTTTAATGTTTCTATTTTACCATAAAATTGTATCTTTTTGTTTTAAAGCGTTAAAGCGTTACGTAAGAGCTTTCCCTTGTATGCCTTAACAGTTTGTTGGGACAAATCCTCTAGAAGGTAGAAACTGCACCTTGGAATTTGCATTGTTGTGAAATTCTCACAAACACAATAGTTTTAGAGAAGTTTTAGTTGCTTCACATCAGGAATTCTGTGACTCAATAGGGCCCTATATAAAACCATTGAAGATGAGTGACAGTTTGGAATAATGAGGGATGATTCAGACATTTAGATACATTCCTGAGTGGAGATTAACATGCCCTCCGGTGTTTAATGCAGTTAGCACCTTAGCTCCTCTGCTGCCTGTCTGACCTGGTGTAGCGCTTATAGTTTTGGCCTACTTTGTACCGGAAGTCGGGGGCCCGGCCCTGTTGCAAAACGCTTTTTGCTTTGAATTGCATAATTCTTTGCTGGCTTGTTTGTAGAATGTGTGTCAGAGAGCACTCCTGTCTTACACCCTGTTTAACAATCATTCAGTCATAAACAAACTACACCTGCAAGGGCCCTGTGTTTACAGAGCAGACAGGCTCATAGTGTCAGGTGTGTGTGTGTGTGTGTGTATGTGTGCACACAAGCATGTGGATTCTGTGTAGGAGAGTTACAACGTAAATTCAAACTACGTGTTCTTTTTTATTTTGTTGGGACAAGCCAATGTTGGTTATCGTGTGTGTGTGTGTGTGTGCGCGTGCAATGAAAGAAGCTTATAATTTATCAATCACTTTTTCTTAATGTGTTAAAGCCGCACTGAACTTTGAACTTGTTTTTCCCCTGTTGTTTTTCCTGGAAATGCATAATAAAATGAATGTTGATTCACAACTATAAACTGATGATAAACAGTGGCATATTGCATCTGATACCATCACTGTACAACGGTACATTAGCGGTTATATCAAATACTGATCCAGGATCAGTTTAGCCTTCTGTAGCACGGGTTTAAAGTCACGGGGTCATGTTGCCTCATCTCCCCCCTCCTACACTCATAATGGCTGCCTCCCTATACAGAGCAACAGTTGGCTGGTGACACATCATCTCTGTATTTGTGATATGAATGGGTTGCACAGTGTGTGTGTGTGTGTAATGGAAAGTGTTTTTTTTTTTTTTTTTTTTGTCAAAGTGTGTTTGGCCCAGGTGCGCGACTCACCCCTAGTAACGGCTGTTTCTTCCCCAGAGTTTCTTGCCCTTCTTTGATCCAGGGCTCGTTTCTACCCCCTGGGTTTCCAATTATCACCCCCAGTGTTTCTGCCTCCTACTCGTGGCTTACAAGTATTACAAGTAATTGTACACCGCATCAAGTGACGCCATCGTGATGTCGTCATAATCAAAATGAATTTCTCTCATGCCCACTTTCTTGTGTGCGTTACACTGAATGCATGCATTAGGTTTGTAGTGAAGCTGGGCCACTATCTGTGTGTCATAGGTAGAAGGTAGGTAAAGATACAGTATGACTGCTGAAAATACATTTTTGTGTGTTAAAAATATCAATTAAGTTTCACAATTTGTTCATGTCCCTAAGAGCACATCTAGCCTGTTTTGTTCATGCTGTACATCCTGGTGTACATTAAAAATAATTATTGAATTATACATGTTTATGATATGACTAATAATTCTTTTGTCTCCTGCAGAGAGTTTGGGTGAAAGCATCTCATCTGTTGACTCTTTGACTTTATTGGGCACCTGAAGGCAAACAGGTGAGTTAGGCTAAGACTTTATTGCACCTGTCCTTCTTACAGATCATCACAGTTCTTCTTATACAGGCTTTAGTGTTTTTTTTACCCAGCATGCATCTGAGCTAGCAAACACTCCAGAAACCATGAAGATCTGTTATCCCAGCATGTATTTGATTAATTAAAAACTACAGTTTTTGTTACTTAATTATACAATTTGTAATCTCTAACTGTAAGCTGCTTTAAGCATCAGAGTCCACAAAATGTCTTTTGAACTCTACTGTAGTTTGGCTGGTGAATAAGCTTTAATTGAGAATAACTTTAGCTGTGTTATGAGTGTATCACAATCTGCTCTGTTAGCACATTTTATCATTATAAACTGACTGACTGATGGGACTGATTGCAAAGAATCGGTAGATTTCTCGGAGCCACGCAACGGTTCCTGTCGATTAACACGGAGGCCTTTTTCATTGAACTCACAAAACTTTTTCTCAATGATAACTGAGTGCGGTGGGGAAAATAACCTTTCAGTGTTCGTGAATTTCCACACTGCTTGCTAGCGGTTTCACACATCAGACATGCGGTTTTCATTTTTTTTTACTATGATTAGTACACTTTGTGCTTCAGAGTACAAACGTATGCACACATACACAAGAACCAAAGAGGAAGTGATTCAATTGACATGACAAAGGCGGTACAAGCTAAATGCTACAATGTTCCTCCCGCCATTTACCATGTATGCATGTACATGTTGTGTTTACCATTACGGCTGAACCGTTTAAGGGTCGTGCTTTTTTTAATACAAGTCAAAGGTGTAGTGCATCACATTTCAAATATAACACCAAACCAATTACCGTTTCTCAAAGCGATTTTTAGAAAGGTTTATTACCAAGAAAAGCGAGAACATGTTTGTGATATCCAGTAAATGATGCTATTTAGAGCTATTTTTGATCTTCCACTGATCAGAAATAGGAAGTTGCATCTGTATGTGTGATTGCTTCTTCTGTCAGCGCTAAAGCTCAGATAGCAGATTAGCCTTAAACAGTGTTTACTGTATTTGAGGCTTTTTATATACAGTAAAACCTGGTTTTATCCTGTGACGCAAGTTACCATAATATAAAATAAGAAGTTGTGAGTTCTTGTATGACTGTATGACTGTTTGTGAGTTTATTGATTTTGTACTACAAATGTAAAGTGTTTCTGAAGTTTTAGTTTCTATTTTAATGCCACTTTTATGTTCTGGGGTAGTTTGTTCAAAGTGAAGTTAGTGAAGACATTTTGCTATAGTTTTATCTTTTCATCTGATCTGTGGCATAGTGGTCGGTGCATGTGCTTGCAGTATGTCAAAGCTATATTACTCACAAGGATACAGGTTTGATTCCAGCCTGCATCATAACCTAATCCTCCCACTCTATTTCTTGCCAGGCTGTTCTGTCCTGTGTAATAAAAATCCTCAAAATAAAAAAACACGCTAGACAATATTCTGACATTGCAATTATGATTCATTTAATTTATAATTCTTTCAGTTATTTTCCTAAATGATCATTTGGTTTTATTTGAAAACTACACACAAGCACCACACTGTGAGACTGTATGTAATCGGTTCAGTTTTGCGTCAGTAAAACAAGCAGAGAGGTGGGGTGGCAATCTGGCTCCCAATCAAAACACCTGGCAGTGCCAGACTGTCTGACAAGCTCCGCCCAGCCCCAGGAGACTGGTGACCTGATTGCACCATCAGTGACAGTGAGTATTATGGTGGAGGAGACAATAATGACACATCATTATGTTCTTTGAGGTAAATTGAAGCTTTTCTCAAACCTTTTCTTCCTTACAAACTGAAGCAATTTCAGTTACAGTACAAAGTCTTACAGTGCATCACTATATTGTTTTTAATTGTAGGATGATGATTTTACTGTTTTCTGTGTGTTAAGTTTAATCATAATCTTTCCTAGCACCCCTTGACCCTGCATGTGCCTTTTTGGGGTCACATGTCTCTGATGGAAATCTTTAGTTAAGGGTGAAACAGATCTCAAAGAGCATACACACACACACACACACACACACACACACACACACACACACACACACACCTTTGCTGTTTATCAGGGAAAGTAGAGTTCTTCTCCCCTGCTGAGCTCATCTGTTTCTCTACCACCCTGCTAAACCCCCTGTAGACATTAGTGGGCTTTCCGCACACCCCACCCAGCGGGCAGGTGGAAAAACACACAAACACACACACACCAAATCACACACACTAACCAAACACCTCCTACCGAGTGGCATTGAATAGGACAGCTGCTTGTGAGATTAGGGCCAACTGATTTATGAGTAACGCAGCATCGGCCAGCATCAAAGCCAGTTGTTTTGGAGAGACAGGATGTGTACGAGGATGTCCAGATTAAATAAGACCTATTAATGTCAACCTGACAACAGCGGAACATGACAAAAAAAACAACTCAAAACTCTTGACAGCGTTTTTGCTCTGTAATCATTTGATACAGTCAGACACAGTTTATTGACAGTTTATTATTATCTCATGCATATGAAGTCGTTTTGCTATGTAAATTCACACTTGGGATCTGTACATCTTAGTCATTTGACAGACATAAACCGTCAGAACAAATACACCATTCATAGACGTGTTTGCGCTTGGCACTGAGTTAAAATGATATTAAACAAACCTGTTTCTTGAATTCATTAGTTCATGTTGATCTTTGTTTTATGCAGAGTCATTTAATGTGTGTGTGTGTGTGCGCGCACAGGGTGTGGGAACAATGATCATAGAGCTCCCTGCAGAACTTGATGGTTTGGGTGGTCCAGTTGTAGGGAACCGGCCCGGAGGATGAAGCCAATGAGAAGCGAGGAGATGGTCAACAAAACAACCTCATCTAAAGATCCCTCAGGTGGGTATCACATTCAGACGCCCCTCCCTTCTCTCTCACCTTTCCACCTGCCCTGTTTGTTTTTCCCCACACAAATGTGTGTTATATCAGCACTCCCTTTATACTGCCTCCATTCAGTCCAGATTACAAACACACAACCACACCCCCACTTTCACTGTTCATTCGCACCTTGCCCTCTCTCCTTTTATTATTATTGCATTATTGTTATTATTAAGGTTTGCGCAAGAACCAAGTATTATAATTTGAGCATAACTTGTCCCACATTTGATAAGGCAGCCAGGATGACAGTTTTAAATTGAACAACTTTTTCACTAATTTCTAAACGCCTTTGTCACTTATAGTGCATTTAAACTGGGCACACGTCACTTATATTACACGTCACTTACTATTGGCCAAGTATATTGACCACAATGGTCTCATGTACTCTTAACATAACGCAACTAAGTCAACATCTATTTATTGCTTATTTGTCATTTAATGACATCATAGAATACAAATTCAGCAGGTTGTGTAATTTTAATTTAATATTTTTAGTTTGACCTACTTTTTAAAGTTTTCTAAGTAACCAATGAGCACACGCTACAGCCTTTAAGTGGATGTGCATTCTAACGTGTGTTGACATTAACACGGTTTCTTGTGAATGGAAGGTTCTAGATTACGGGGAATCTTTATCTCGGTTGTTCACCTCAAATCGTCACTGAAGTCTATCGTGACTCATTTTTCATGTGATCACTGTTTCTGAATTACTCAATGCGACACGACTGTCTGTTGGCCTGCAGAGAAACTGTGTGATTATATAACAGCATTACTGCTCCGGTTTAGATAAAAACATCGACAGGTTTCAACAAATGTACAAACCCATTTTTTATTTTGTGTGTACGAACACAGTGTTTGTTTTAAAATGCTTTTTACGTTATCAATTCTGATATTGTTACAGTTGTTACTGAGTAGTCACCCAAAACCTCAAATATACTTATATGTATAGCATATAATATATATAATACCAGTATAATAATATATAGTGTATATTAATGGTTTTGTATATAAAGGTTGGACACACAACTTTTAATATTATCAACAAAAAACATGTTTTTCTTCTTGCTTTTAAAAGTTAACATAACCTTATATATTTTGCAATCCTAACTGTATATATTTTCATGGTTTATTGCATTTTTATAGTATGTATCTTTGCAACTCAATGATCGAGAGCCACTGTTATATGAACAGGGTAGAGTCGTTGTTTAACTATTTGTTTCACTTTTAAGGGTATGCAAACGGTATGTGTGTCTGTTTGTGTTTGTCCACTCCTTCCGTTTTTCACTTAAACCTGCAAAGAAAAGAGAGAGAGCTGGGTAGAGCGAGCGAGAAAGAGAAAGCAAAATTAAAGGGAGCTAAAAGCAGAAACGGGAGCGGAAGATTTGTTGTTTCTTGAAAACGATGTTACACGTTACTTGATTTTCTTATTTTTCTGCCGGATTTGAGATCTGAAGTGCATCTGTCTGTCTCTGTTTATATGTTTCTTGCCCTCACTCTCTCTCTGTTGCCGTTTGGTTGGTCATTCTGACGCTCGCGTCTGATCGCAGCATCTCTCTTTAGCGCTGCAGGAGAGTTTATCTGTGGAGTCTGAAGCCTGAGTGCCCAAATTCTCCTCCTGCTCCCCTCATATCCTCTGTGAGTGAAGACTGCTTCCTCTGTGGCTTTCGAATCCCGTGATTGGCTGCTTTCAACATCATTTGACAGAAATAATTTTCGGTAGCATTATTAACGCAGTGTCGATGAAGCAACCCGACGCGTTCCCGTTCTCTGATGTGGAATTCGCAAGCAATTTTTGGTTTATTTTGTAAACACTTTTGTCCAGGACGATGTTGAAAATTGCTTTTCCGATATTGAATCTTTTCAAAAAGACCTCAGTTTTTTATTTTTAATTTTTTGATGAAGAACAGGAACTGGTTAAATGGGTATTTGTGTGTTTTGTGTTTTCTAACTTCAGTGCGTGTGTGTGTGTGTGCCTGTACCTGTCTGTGTGCCTGTGTGTTTGTGTGTGTGCCTGTGTGTTTACTGATGACATCTGTTGTGGCAGGAGAAATGCTCTTTCAGGGCTTTCAGACATCTCTCCTGCCCACATGTCAAGTGTGTGTCGTCATGCTGGGTTCTGTTGAGCATGTTGAGCACGTTCCTTGTGTGTCACTGCACACAATCCAGGCTGGCACAGACAATACATCATCATCTGCATCTGTTTTCAGCCATGGACAGCTGTGTCACTGAAGTCGCATCAGTCCTATTTTTGCTTCTTGTTTCAGTATTGACATTCTAATGTGTCCAACCACACAATTTGCATCTTTGTTTCCATTGGATTCATGTTGGTTAATAGAAATGAAAAAGTAACGCAGCCATTGATTTATATTTCCTTCCAGCACTGAAAGGGTTAGGGGTAGTCTGTGAATTCTCCACTGCCAACTCCCAGGCAGTTGAGTAAAGTAACCCGATTCGGAGGCATCTGGGCTGGGAGGGGCACTCCCCCTCCCCTGATTCCTCTCCTCCTCCCTTAGCTGTGGTTAGCCCCGCCCCTTCAGGTCACGAGACTTCTCTGAAACTCCCTCCTCCCCCTGCCTCCCCCCATGTTTCCAGTAAACCGCTTGTAAGGAGGGGCTGAGTCAGTCTGCAACCAGCTTCCCTTTGACCA
>JBAJNP010003872.1:0-36780 GCA_036877545.1 Yasuhikotakia modesta
TTTTTTGCCTAGCCAAGAGAATGGCAGTTTGTCAGTGAAAATTGTCAGTATTTTAGGGCTGTGTGAACATGAGGTGACATGTTTCATCGTCATGGTGTGTTGGCTCCTAGTTTGGTCCAAATTGGGCTGCGATACAATCATCGTAGTATACTAATGTCAGTCTGGTATGACAGCACCATATGTATATTACCAACAATTGGGCACCATCCGTCACGTTCATAGACAGTTACAAGAAATACACGACCTGGGAGAGATGTGCTCAGTTTTTAACAGCAGTACAAACAAGCTGCTTCCATTTGGATGTAAACTTTTGATGATCTCACTGAATTTATCACATATTTTTATTTTATTGTGCAGGTTACAGTACACACACAAGACAGCATATAGTCAAAGCCATAAGGGTTGCAAGGGCTCCACTTTGCACAGTTTCAAAATATATGGTAACATAACTCTCTATACCTTATTGCTTTGATTATAGTATAAGTTAAAACTGTATATATTTTTTCTACTAGTGTTTAACACTTAATCTTATAAAATCATAATTTTTAATAGTACTCTAAAATATTGCATACATATATATGCAAAAATATATAAAAGTATTTTTGTATAAAATGATTTGTAAAAATAATTATATAAAAACAATTACTTGTCATTTTGAAGAAAAAGAGGTTGTTAATGTAGACTTGTTAACGTATATAAAATAGCAAAACAAATACTGTAAATGTATTAAAAACAGTTTAACATGATCTAAATTAAAGAGAATGTCAAAATTGGAATTTTTGGAGTTTTTGTATATGGTTACATATATTTTAGTCTATAATGTACATTAGTGAGTAAGGAATGGTGTATATAACTACAGTAAGATATGAATTTGTTACTAAAAGAAGCTACTGTACTTGATCTTAGATCAACATGTCCGGGCAGCTTTTAATCCAATTCTTATATAACAACTTTTTTTACTTGAGCTCATAGTTTTGTCAAAAAGAAACTTAACATAAAATCATAGCATTAGGATCCCACATTAAAAATTACAGTTTAAGAGCTCATTACACTAACAAAACATACCGTAACCTTCAGAATGTACTGCTTCATTTAAAATATATATATCAAAACCAAGCTTCAATATTTCATTTCATAATCCTTGGATTTGCCACATCAAAAATCATAAGACCGCCCACATTTATACGTCAGTGACCTGTGACGCAAAATCAGCAGACATGTTAAAGTTTTCCATTTCACATTTCAAGTCACATTTTAGATAACAACATCTACCAGCAGGGGCAAATTTGACCACAATGAATTTCCAAACCTTTGCTGTTTCTGCTCTCACATTCAAATGGAAGTTTCAAAGACACAGTAGCACCAAATATTAATTCTAGGCTTCAAACAGAAGAAAGCAAGTGCTCAAAAACCTTTTCTTTGGAATTCATATCTTTCTCTTCAGCATTCACCTTGTTGGCAATCTAAAGATCAGGGGTTAGCAGCACATAATCTTGTCTGAACAAATGGACGGGAAGTTGACAGCCATCGATTCTGCCAAGCTATAAACTCAACAATACCAACCTCAGAAACTTCAGTGAAAAAATTTCAACCCTCCCCCACCTCCCAATGTTCATAGCACCCAACAAACCTGAGTTTCCAGATGATGCGCCTGCTTCTGTGGCAAATCCAAATAATCCTCTTGTGCAATCAACTTGTCAAGCAAACATTGCTAAGGAAAAAAAAGGTGAGGTGTATTTTGGAACAGTGACAGCATAGTAATTGACAATAGGCAGTTTAACATAATACCCTGTAATTTTTTGTTGAGTACTTAAGCCCAGAACATGTTTTCTTTTTAGAAACCTGGGGATGATACCCTTTGATATGTCATACATGCCAGTCACCCTGTATGTATGTACATTGCGTTGACAGTTGCTCTTTGGAAATTTGTTGGTAAAACCTGATTTCAATAAACTGCTACTTCCTTAAATCAAGTTGAAGTTATAAGTATTTTCAGACAGGTTTGGGTGGAACCCACAGAGCAAAATCATAGTTATGGACACTACCATTAGGCATACACAACATTCTTCACTTAAATCCAGGACATTGTTAAGCATGGTTGGGTATGGCTAAAAAAATGTTGACCTGGGCAGATAAATTAGAAGCATTGTTATCAACAGTTTTTCAATCATTATCCAGGATACGATTTGGACTCTAAAAAGGCATCTAAAATCAAGCACCTACTTTTTACAAATGCATTGTGCACTTAGTGACATAGTGTGCAGTGAGGCCTGTATATATACAAGTTACTTAATGTCTTGACAAAATGACAAAATAATGTAATTGGAAATTAGAATCAATGACAGAGTGTAACAGTGTAACATGTCCGCATATGTTGCATATTTGCTTTGCAACAAAGAAAGTTCCAAACATTGAAACTGCTTCTGGTTTTGGGTGTGGCTTCTTTAACCTCCATAACAGAAGAGTTTAATAGTTTGTTATTATGTGACCTGCGTAGAGATATAACCAAAATACACTTTTTTTACTTGACCAATAAGATTAAGCCTACAGGCCATCATGAAGTTTTTTTGGGGGGTGAAATTGTAAAATTGAAATCGTCTTTGGTGTTAGTTGGTGGAACAATTATGAAAAATACTGTTTTGTACAAGAACATACATTTTTTTATTTTGAACAAGCAGAATTGGAAAAAGAAAAAATACACAGCCATTCGTCCTAGCTTATTAAAAATATTTGTTATTTATATAATCAGATTTTTTTTATTAAAATTGAATTTATTAATGAGATCTTTTTTCTCAAAAGCAAGTTCTACTGGTGTTTTGCCTTCTCAGCAGTCTAAGGGACTTTCATTAAGTATTATAAAAGTAGTAGTTTACTGTATCCTGTGTGCTATATTTCATGCCTTTAGATGTCATGCAATGCGTAGTGAGGAAAATTGTGTTTACAATTTTAATTGTAAAAAAAACAATTAAAGTTGTAATTAACTTAAATTCTTGGCCTCTGACCTGTCAAATCTGGTCTGTTTATCATACCTGAGAAATCATTTGCTGCAGGACTTTTGAAGATAAGTCTCAAATTACACAACGAAATGTTTAAATATGGGTTAAAAGAGCTTAACTTACAAGAAACATTCAAGTCAGGCAGAAAAAAGCTGAGTCAGTAAATTATTTCCTTGTGAAACCAAAAATACCTTAAAGATGCGTTTTGATTATAAAAGGAAACCAGTCACACACCTGTTAGTGGAAGTATTAAATTCCTCCAGCCCAACTGATGAAGCATAAAATAAACAACACCAAGACCATAGGTTTGATTCCTAGGAAAGACACAATACACCATGTGAATGCCCTGTAATTACCTTTCCATAGAAATGTTTGCCTGGCGAATCTGTGTGAATGTAACAGGCGTATTCCATTGTGTCTTGGTTTAGGAACTGGGTTTCTTATAAATATTGCATCAGTATGACTAAACAGTTAGGATTAAGTTGTCATTTTACAATGCAGTCAGACTAATTAAACAGAGGCACACAGATATGCTACCTGAAAACAAAGGTGTGCCCCACATTATGGGGGCAGTTGTGGTTAAGTCGGGCTTGTAATCAGTAGGTTGCTGGTTCGATTCCAGCACTGGCAGGTAGCAACTTAAGTGCCCTTGAGCAAGGCACCCAACCCCCGATTGCTCCCCAGGCGCTGTCCATTGCTCCGGGTGTGTGTGTGTTCACAAATTGCAGCGTGTGTTCACTCCTCACGATGGATGGGTTAAATGCAGAGGTCACATTTCGGTTATGGGCAACCGTAACTGACAAACACGTCACTTTCACTTTTTCACATTAGTAGAAGTTCTCACTTGTGAAACATTACTGGAATGTAAAACCAGGAGTATGTACCCTGTAGACAACTGTCACCTGACCACAGAACATGTGTGATAGTAACACCCAAGAGAAATTCTGTGCCTTTTTTTGCTGCAGTAAAAGTGGTATATGGTATATTATGGTATAACATTATACTCATAACTGCAGTAGATGGGAAACAGACCAAGACTTTTTAATTTTTTATATCATTGAAACTATACCACAACAAAGTCGTATATTATTCAGAATAGATTATGGGCGTACATTGGTGTGACTGTGAGAAACTGCCTTGCTGATATTTGTCTGTAAGGCATTCTTGTTTTATTATATACGCTATGTACTATTTCAAAACTCAGATGAGGGCATGCATACTGTACAGTGTGTGCTGTTTTAAATCTATTGTTTGCTAAACCTAATTAATACTCATGCATTTTGTTGCCTACTACTGTATAGAATCACAGACATTGTCTCTCTATACAGATATTTTGACTGTCTTCAGAAACAGTGACTGGAAAACAAAATGCTTTTGACAGATTTTTTTCACTGCCCTTTCTGTCCATTTGCAGCTGTATGTTACGCTTTTATTGTATAGGGACCGAGGGATTAGAAAGCATTTTTAAAATTGTTTGCAGGCATCTGTAGTTGCTACACATTTGTACTTATTTGTTATTTTGTACCTTTCGTACCTTGTTTTCCTGCAAATCCCTCTGATATTTTATTTAAAAAGAGAAAAACAAGAATACTCATTCACATCTGACCATTGTAATAGACACCATGTATGTGGAGTTGTGATGTAATCACATCATTTTACAGTAAATATCTCATATATGAGGGAAATGACTTTATAAGTCTGATAAAACAAGAGTGTTTGTTAAACAGTGCAGACGCTTTTATCCAAAGTGACTTACAGTAAATTCAAGGATCAAACCCATAACCTTTGCACTGCTAACGCAATGCGCTACCAGTTGAGCTACAAGAGTATCAGATTTAAATGCTGATTTGTTTAAGTGTCTTTTGCTGGAAATACTTGTGCTGGAACACAAGGCTGTGCTGTTTACTATCAGACAGGTTAGTGACGCAGATGAGATGCTCAAATATCAGATGAGATATTCATCAGACAAACACCATTCTTCCATGATTACAATCCCAATTTATCAGCTAAGTTGTCTTTGCCAACAAACTTCCCTGTTTGGTTGTAATAGTCAGATGCAGCCCTACCACTAATACATAGCAGAAGATACAGATCAATAATTAAAACTTTAATACCTGTAAAATGTGCCAATACTACAATTTATCTTCTGATAGCTCTATATGGGTTACATTGCTTCGAGAAATTGGTTAGTAAGTGATGTTATCATAATATTTTAAGACAGTATAAATATTTAATAACTCGTAGTGAGTGGTTTTGTAATAGTTTGTCATGCTAACAGGTTGTTTTGGGAACTTTTGACAGTTACCCTAAGATTGCACATACCACAATATAAATACTGCACAAGCCTTGACGTGACAAGACGGCCACAGCCCATATTTATTTTTTTTTTTTTCAAACAATGACAACAATGGCATGCCCACGTTAATAAATCATTTTTAGTAAAACTGTCAATGTGTTACATGTTATTTAATAAAATAGTACTCTGTATAAATTAATAGTACTACTTTTTATTTCATTGTTTTACTGTTCTGCTATGAATGCACTGATATATTATATAGACTATAGCACCAGTAACACTGACAATTAAAAAGAAAGGACTACAAAAATGTTGCATGGTTTATTATTATTTACAGTGAATAAGTTGTGCTTGCAAGGAAATTACGTCTGTAGATTTGTAAATGTTGAGACAGTATTTATAAATAAAATAAGCATAAATAGTAATATTTCATAAATAGTAATATTGTATAAAGAAATATGTATACAATAGCATATTTTAATAGCATATTTTAATAAAAAGATATTTTAAATATGATGAATAGTTTTAGATTAAAAAAAGACTGCTTAAATTATTATGCTTTGACAGTTCAAAACACATCAGCACAATAATTAAAATTGAATTTATACCAATATATTATGTTATATGAATACATTTTTGGAATATGAGAGCACTATTGGTTTCTGTTCCTTAGCAATATACAAAATTGTGTGTGTGTCTTTGTAGGAGTGGCTACATGATGATGTCATGACACGCCCCAAAACCTTACTATAAAACATATGACAATAGGTGAGTCACATGTTCTTGCAGAAAGCAAGGGACATAATTTAAAGGAACTGAATTTCACGCTCATCTCCGGTACATGTCTGTAAAACCTGAAAATGAGCAAGAACACCAATATTCGAATCAGTCTTCCAGCTGTTTGCTTTGTGTGGCAGATTGCTATGATCATCTTGTTTGGTGTCTTCATCCGTTATAATGAAGAGTCTGACAGCCATTGGATTGAACATAAAAAAAGGAAAAACATTTCCAGTCATATAGAGAATGACTTTTATTATAGATACCCAAGTAAGTATAATCATATTTGCGCCTTTATTTTGTTGCATTCGTTTGTAGGAGAATGTTTTTATACTCTCTTTATTTTTTTAGTAATATATAAAAATATATTAATATATAATAATATAAATATTTAAGAAGTATTTAATTTATTTAATTAAAATAAATATGAACAGTTTTTTTGTGTTTGCTGGTTTACATCAGGCTTTCAGGACGTGCATGTTATGATCTTTGTGGGTTTTGGATATCTCATGACCTTTCTGAAGCGATACAGTTTTGGTGGAGTGGGCTTTAACTTTCTCATCGCAGCGTTTGGCATTCAGTGGGCTCTGCTGATGCAGGGCTGGTTTCATCACCTTGATGAAAGCGACTGGAAGATCAAAATTGGGATTGAGAAGTAATTGATTTTTGCTGATTTATTTATGTAGCACAAATGACTCTACAACAGAGTTAGACAGAGCATGAGACTCTTTGATACGTTAACTTCAATGTGCTTAGCTTTACTGTATTATCAGTTGAGTCACAGATAATTGTATAAATGAATTGCAGTAAGGCTTTTGCAAACAAATAAATAAATAACATCAGTAAAATGCATAAATGTGGAGGTTTTTGACCTTGAATTTAATATGCGATCTACAGAACATTTTAAACAAAGCACAATAAATAGAACATGATGAGTTGGGTTATTCTAAACATATACATTGTAATACAACTCATTCTTTTCAATCAGCCTCATCAATGCAGACTTCTGTGTGGCCGGCTGTCTTATTGCATATGGTGCTTGTCTTGGAAAGGTCAGTCCAGTGCAGTTGATGGTTCTCACACTGTTTGGAGTCACCTTGTTCGCAGTCGAGGAGTATGTAATTCTTGTAGTCCTTCATGTGAGTGCAAGTGCTTTTTCCCTCAGTGAAATAAACGAATACAAAATGAGTCATGTCTAATGATGTCATACATGGATAGGTAAAAGACGCTGGTGGTTCCATGGTCATCCACACTTTTGGAGCATATTATGGTTTAGCCATATCTTGGGTTCTCTATCGGCCGACACTTTCTCAAAGCAAGCATTTGCAAGGGTCAGTATACCACTCTGATGTGTTCGCAATGATTGGTGAGTAGCAAATCAACCTCCCTCTCAATATTCCTGTATTTGGGAAAAATATTCCTAATTTTCCTTTATTCCTCATTTCACAGGCACTCTCTTCCTTTGGATGTTCTGGCCCAGTTTTAATTCTGCCATCGCGGATCATGGCGACGGCCAACACAGAGCGGTTATAAACACTTATCTTGCACTGGCTGCATCTGTTCTCACTACCTTTGCCATCTCAAGTCTTACACAGAAACACGGAAAACTTGACATGGTAAAAATCCACCAAATTTCATGTCTGCAAGATCTAACTTAAAGGAACAGTTCACCCAAAAAAATTCTGACCAATTGTGACAAACCTGTATGTCTTTCTTTCTTTTGTGGAACATAAAAGATTATGTTAGGTGTAACGTCAGGGCCTGACAGATACCGGCTTTATTCACTTTCATCGTATGGAAAAACACAGCTGTGTCAACAGTCTTTACAAATTTTCCTCTTGTGTTCCAAACACAAAGTCACATAGTATTAGAACAACATGATGGTGATTAAATGATGCAATTTCTATTTTTGGATGAACTATCCCTTTAATCTTAAATGTTTGAATACATTAAGAATCTTTAACACTGTTATACACAGGTGCATGTTCAAAATGCTACCTTGGCTGGTGGTGTAGCAATGGGGACAGCAGCAGAATTTATGATTACACCATACGGCTCTCTGATAGTGGGATTTTGTACAAGCATCATTTCCACACTTGGATACCGGTTTCTGACTGTGAGTTTGGCCATGTTTTACAAAAACTGAGATCTGCCCAGAATACACTGGCGTTTATTAGCATGCTTATATTTATTTTAAAGAAACAGAAACAGCTTAGATGTAACTGATGCTATATGTTAAATATTGTTTTGTAAAGCTTTTCTGTGTGTAATACGTTTTTTATGAATTATTAAAGATAATATGCGCATGTTTTTGTCATAATCATTTCATTTTCTATCCCTTTCAGCCTTTTATGGAAAAAAGGCTAAAGATCCAGGACACATGTGGTATACATAACCTACACGCAATGCCTGGGGTATTAGGAGGTGTTGTTGGGGCAATTACAGCAGCCGCTGCCAGTGAGTCCGTTTATGGGCATGAGGGGTAAGTGTGTGCTAATGATACAGTTATCAGAAGCTTTTGTTTCATCTTTTTAAAATATTTTTTGGAGTAAAATTTCAGGCCCTCTAAGACTGTTTAAACAGAACCATCTCTTTTGAAAAGTGTATTTTGTTTTTTGCATACAATTTATGGTATGATGTAATGCCATGTAATCAGTAATTCATATTAATAAAATACCCATCAATAAAATAAAAACGCTATACAAATTAACAACATTTTTTAATAGTGGGGATTACTGTTTTTTATGTATATATAAAGTTATTTGCATTAATTACTGTATCTGTAACCCTCAATGAAACATGTTCTAGAAATTACGTATCAAACACATTGTATAATTGAAAACAGATACATATATAATTACAGCTAGTATTGTTATAAAATAGAAAGAAACTGAAAGCAAAAAGTGTTATGAGTTATGTCCTAAAAATATGCTTTGTGTTAAGGTTGATTAACACTTTCGACTTAGAAGATGCCACTGCTAACAGGCCAGTCAACATTCAGGGGGGTTACCAGGCAGCTGGCTTGTGTGTAGCTATAGCGTTTGGTCTTGTAGGCGGCGCTTTGGTTGGTAAGTGCAAAAACAAGCGTTTTGTGTGTTAATGTGCCTTAGTGCTGCCATTTTATGTTTGATGATTTGTTTAATACTTTTTCTAGGGGGGATTTTAAAGCTGCCAATCTGGGGAGACCCAGCAGATGCAAACTGCTTTGATGATGAGATTTACTGGGAGGTTAGCAAAGCTTGTTTTTGTACATTCACACACCTAACCATTAAAAGAATGTTATACATTTACTTCAACGTCTCTTAAATAAATTCCATTTTTGTGGTTACTCCTAGCTTCCAGATGATGAAAATGACAATATCTCTCCCCTCGTACACCCAAACGTGACCCACGTGACAAATATTCCACCAGAATTGTGAGTATTCTCACTGTAAAATGTTATATCAATGCATCTATTCATGCACCACTCCTTGCAATACAAACATCCTTTTGAAATAGGCTACCATGGGAACCTACAGTTATTTTAAGACATGATCAGGGTGAATAAATAAAAAGTCTCTTTTGTGTGGCACAATAAAAACTGTATACTGATATGTCAGATCTTTTCTCGGTTGATTGTCCAAGACTGCAATGTTCAGACTTCTCCTGAGAAACAGATGACAGTGATTTCACAGACGGCTCCTTTAAAATTCAGATGTGATATTCAACTTCAGCTACCAAAGTGACCCAAAGCAATCAGAAGTCATTGGTTTCAATATTAATTCAAACCCTGACCCCACCACTACACCTAATCCTCTGAGAAAACTCTTGGAATTATATTTAAGTAAAATATAAACATAATTTGGTCTGTTTTTAAGCCATTTCATTTGAAGACACAGAACGTGTAGGAAGTGTAAGTTGATACTTGAAATAAATCTGCAAAAGTCTCCTGAGCTATAAACAAATAACCTCTGGGCAGCAGGTCAAAATTGCTGTTAAATTATTTCACAAATAAGACGTTTCTGATTTTATACATTTCTTATGTACACAGATATGAGCGAAGCAATCTGTAGAAAAAAGACTGAACACTCAACTTCAGCTCTGATGAACTCATGAAGGATCTACAAGTTTATTTCAGCCACTTAATGAAAATGTTTTGTTAGCTGTGTGGTGCAGGTTATACAATGTCATATTTTCAATGACACCTGAAGAACCTGTTTTGCCAGCGTTGCTTCCACAAAGACAAATTTAAACTAACATCTAGATGTTTTAAAAATTCTTCACATTCTGCCACGATCAAGACATGGAGTCTAACTTATCAGTGTTTGTAAAGTCAGTGATCTTTATAACTGTAATAGCTCTTTATTAAAACGTTATCTTTTTATATGAAATCATAGGATTTATCTTCTCAGTGAAATTGACAGATTTAGACCCAAACTAGCCTCTTTATTCTCTAAGATGTTTTGCTTGAATTAATTTCAGTTAAAGTTCATAGATGGCTGTATAAATTAGATCATCTTATTTTACTGTGAAAAGAGTTCAACCATTTACCAAAGCACAGCTATTATCTATTAGATATAATGTCTCAAAACCATATATTGTTGTTCTGTTTAAATTGTTAAACGATAAAACTTATTTTTTTTAGTTTTATTTAAATGAATGCACCACACTACAAGTTTTTAGCTGTATGTATGTACTAGCCTTAGACTCCTTGACATTATTAGCAGCCTACATTTTTGTTATATTTATCTAACATGAATCACAATAATGAGTAGCGTTAATTGCTTAATCATCTGTATACTTTAAGAATGCTATTTCTCTTCTTGTCCTAATATCATGCTATAATGTGAGACAGTACATTTTTGTTTTGTGCTTAGACGTATGTTAATATTTGTCAATCTGACGTGTAGCTACTTGTTTAATCCTGTTTATCGGCACCCAAGATGCCTAAAGATCTAATATCATTATATATAGCTTTTTAAATATTGTTTTTGAATATCACCTTATTTTTAAGTCCATCATGTGTTTTAATTTATTGTATTTGTTTACTGGTCTAGTTTAGTTTACTGTGAAACACTTTCTTTTCTAAAAGCTTTTAAAAGTACAGCCATTTATTACAACCTGTGCATTCATTATACAGCATGATCAAAATTTTATTTCACAAACCTTTTTGATAGACTGATATATTACATTAAATATTTAAGACCATTGTGGGTTATTTATCATCAAAAAACATTCAAATACCCATATGACTGTTGTTGGTCACATACAACTGAAAATTAGTTACAATCAAAATACTCTATAATTTTGGATTTTAATAATTTCACTCTTCACATAAATGATTTAACAGTGGAGAAAACATAATAAAAGTGCCTTTATAGTATTTGTGTTTTTCAACAGAAGAGCTTGTTCCACTAGTTTAGTATTGTATGCTGGTTCTCTGCATTGTTTTAACCTATTAGCTGAGATGCCAGTGCACAGACTGTAATGTAGTTTCAGCCACAGTGAAAAGGTCAGCAGAGCAACTGAAGTGATCATAGCCTCTCCAGCCCTGATGATCTCAGATTGATTCTGGTGCCACTGCAACAGGCACTTAATATTTAACTAAAGAACATATGAAGTCATATTGCTACATTTATGATGCATTAATGTCTTCTGCATGAGTCTTTGTGTGTGATGTATTAGGAAATCAGTGAGTAATGTGTGAACCGTGGGTATTTTATGAGGAAAGGCAAGTGATTTCTACACAATCTAGCTGGTTGTGCAGGTATATCCAATCACAGAAAGTACATAAGCTAGGTGTTGTCTCCAGTAAAACCAACACTCTCACTGCAATGTAGAGAATTTTAATAAAATTCATTGCCCTCAATTTGAAATAAATATAAATAACAAAAAAGAGACTTACCACAGGCTTACCAAGGTACAAGTTAAATTAGCTAAGGTGAAGGGGGACTCTTATTTTTGAGGGTAAGGAACAAAAACACTAGAAAAAGAAAAATTACATTAATAACAGAAAGTGTAAAATACTTAAAACTTAAAAAAAAACAAAGAGAAAGTGAAACTAAACAGAGAATATGTTAATATTAGATCTTTGCAGAGCATATCTGTTTGTAACAGATGACATAATGATGACTCAAGATTACTATAAATAATTGACATTCATTTGAAGCATTGCAGTGGAAACAGTTGTGATAATCAGTTCTAATATAGATGTTGACTTAAGAACATGTGGAGAAGATTAATAGAACTGTGAAGTCAAACACAATGTGCAACAGGCCAAACAAGATAAAAAGGCAAGACTGGGGCTAGTTGTCACACATTCCCTCCAGTAAATATTTGTCAGGGTGGGTTTATTTTCTGTGTATGGACATGCCATGACTGATTACATAAAAATATAAAAAATGACTACAATTTTTCATTAGAATAAGGTTTGTTTGGTAACATTAGTTAGTTCATTAATGCACTCAACATTAAATTTCAACACAACTTGTGTAAATCTTTGTTAATGTTAGTTAATGGAAATACAAATGTTCATTAATTGTTCATATTGGTTTCTTTGTGTTAGCAGATAAAACATTTAAAACATTTGTAAAAAATTACAAATTAGAAAATGTTAAAATTAACATTAAGTTGAATAAATGCTGTATAAATTTTAAGTTTTAGTTAATATTAACCAAGGTATTTACCTCATGGAACAAATGAGATGTTATTGTAAAATCCTTCCCAATTTCTGTTATCACTGGCCACTGCTAGACAAGCAAAGCAAGCATTGAAATTGGACTTTTGACTCAAGGCCTTACAGTTAGAGCTATCTTCCCTGTGAGATAATTCCCTTACATACAGTAGCTACTGTTATTTGTTCAGTGCAAGGCTATTTAAGGATGATCCCTCTTTTTGTTCTAGACCTGTACATGCTAGTCACAATGAGACCTTACTGTGGTCCCTGGTTGTGTAACTGTTGAGAGCTAAAGTGGATTACATGAACAAAAGCCACTGTGGATATCCCGAAGCCAACCGGCTTTGTTTAGTTTACTCTGTACTTGGTTTATTGTGTCTGTTAGGCCACATGAGTGAATAGAGTGTCACTAAAATATGCAATACAATCAACCAACAAGCCACAGCAGAAAACACAGCGGTTGACGCATAAACCAGAAAATGGCCAGAATGCACATTCTGTACTTGAGCAAGTTGCAGCAATAGGGGTTAGTTCAATATTGTTATTCCCGTGCTATTAAGTTAAAATCCCATGCACCTGCATTTTGAGGTTAGCCTTGTAATGTTTTAGAGGTCTTTCAGTAACTGTGAGTGAAAGACTGTGCTCTCAAAGCAGTGGTCCAGGGGACGACTGCAGCCCAGCTGTGTTTTAAAATAAGGAACATCCATCTGAGCTTCTTTCCACTGGCAGAGGAGAACACATTTAATATGATGGAGAGAGAGCTCCACACTGTGGTGAGATTTCAATACACACACTATGCTTTGCCACTTAATGAGGATAAGGCTGTGCATGATGTATATTTAAATATACTCTGTGTGTGTGTCAAAATAAGAATGATAAGAATGAGCATCATATAATCACACCAAATATAATGTATAATATTATATTATATATAATATATAATGTTGGTGTGATTATATGCATAAACAGCATAAAATCACACCAAATGAGAATGATAGTGAATGAATAAAAAATGCCACGTAAGCATGATGTCACAGTGAAATAACAGAATAAACAGGAAGTCCCTAAAATGTCATTTAAATGTTTATATTTATTTTTCAAATATTTGTTTTTTGTTTGAATGACAGAAGATGATGGTATGAAGTGAAAGAGAAGTAACTCAAAACCGTATTCGTTTATTTTTTTCTTGCCCATGCTAAACTAACACTTTACAAAGAAAAAAACAAACAGTCCTGTTTTGCTTTGAAAGGGAGTTGTTTGTTATTGAAACAATCTTACCAGAAGCCTGCAGCGTCTGTACGGCGACGTCTCAGGGGATTCCTGCCTATCAGGTCAATCATATGATGATGCCGCCGCGGTGAGGCTGGAATCCAAACTTTCTCATTGAGACCGGAATCTTTTTTGTATGTTAATGAGTGAAGAGGCGGATGTAAATGAGATGATTTCGATATGAGGCTCCCAATCCAGCTCCTGTCATAACAAAAAAGTTAATTAAGAAAATAATCATTCTATTCAACGCTCCCCCACAACCCTTAGACTAAAAAATCTACTTTGTGTTTTCCTTACAAATGTGCAGGTTGCATTACCCATTCAGTATGCAGTGAGTTTAGTGCTGGTTATTCAAATCAGGGTTGCCTGTGGAAAACCAGCTCAATTACTTTAGGGAGCTCCAATCGGCTATGCTAATATGTGCAGCTATACGTAATGTTGTTGTCATAGTCTTTCCCTGATGTTTTTTACTAATATGATGCAATTACTAATATGCCTATTAGAGACGTCTCTAACATAAATATAAATACACATAAAGAGCTAAACGTTCAAGGTTGTTTTTTATATAGACATGATACAAGTATTTCCATTAAAGTCATTTCCATTGAAGTCATATCACATTTGTAACTGCACACAAAGGAAATTATGTTTGTACCTTTAATGTTAGACGTTTGTGTAGCCAGTTAAATAAACATTTGATTGAATTTTGTACATATTTCATGAGCAATTTTGAGATCTGAGGGATGTTTTATTTTGTTTTAATGAGTCAATCTCTGGTAACATCACATCAAAAGTTCTTCACTCTGTAAACAACTGATAAGATATTTAAGCATCGTGGATACCATCTGTTGTATCTGACATCACCTGTTGTGCACACAGAGTTGCACCACTTACAATAATACTTATTTGTTTCAATTCAATTCAATTACCTTAGTTAAAATGAACTATCAATTAACAATGCTTAAACAGCATTTGTTTATCCTAATGTTATTTTATCAATATAGGTAATGTATTTTAATATTTTTAAAATCAGAAATTGTATCTATTATCAATAGTTTACCACAGTGAACTAACATGTTGGAAAAACAACAACTGTATGTGCATTAACATTAACAAAGATTATTAAATACTGATAAACATGATGTATATAATATAAATATGTTGGTCATTGTTAGTTCATGTTAGCTAATACATTTTCATTCCTGTGTTTGGCAAAAGCTTTTAAAGCAACAGTGTATTCAAGTTGTACATTTGATCAGTCCACATGTATCCTGAAAATCAAACCCACAACCTTTGTGCTGCTAACGCAATGCTCTACCAGTCAAGCTACACGAACACTCATACTGTAACACTAATACATTGCCTAATGTTAATGAATGGAACCTTATTGTAAAGTGTTACCTAGTGAGATAACATATAACAGTAGCATCATCACATATTTGCATCCCATTACTGCAATGTAAAAAGTAAGTTGTAGAAATAAAGCAAAGAACATTGTGTAGTAGGACCTATTTCTCATGCATAAATGCAGCATGAATATAGGGCTTAGACTCGCAAAGTTTTAATTTGAATTTGACAGAGTCTGAAAGGATACCAATTTGGATATATGTGGCCAAGCTAAACATCCATGCAATGGTGTTTTGTTGCCATGGCAATTAATCCCTAAGCTGTTTTGTCAGAGAATATTTTTACACCTATGAGTCATTTGTGATTCTCACTTTTGGGCCTTTCTGCTCCTCTGTTATACATCTCAAACTGGATTGGTCACCCTCACATTTAACGCACCCCAAACCCGGACAGCTATTACGCCTCTGAACACATTGGCTTTCCTTAAAATGTGTTTAATTAGATACATCTAAAATGTAAAATGAAACCCATACAGCGAAGTGATTTGATCCATGGCAGGTCAGGTATATAGACAAACCCAGAAAAACAGGTATGCAGCTTTTGCCCATTATTGCAAGACTAACATTAATAAAAATAATGTTGAGGCAATTTTATTTTTTTAAAACCTAGAAAAAGCATTTGAAAGCAAATATAAAACAACATAGAAACAGTAAACCGTCATTTCAACCAAATAAATGAAAAGTAAAAAATCTATATGCACTTAAAAAATGTCTAGTGAACAAAGGCAATAAATAACCACATGGACAGCATGTCCCAGAAAAGTGCTTGTCAGACTTCACCCTCCGCTATAGCTAAAGACACCTGAGCTATTTATATTTGTAACATTTGGATAGCAACGGAAAACAAAAGGAGGACGTGTGCACCAATTATTATTCCTATAGATTAATGCTTGGCAGTATTCAACTCAGACTTTTGCTCAAAAAATCCAATCCCCAGCTGAGCTGTGGAGCTGTGAAGTAAATCCCAGCTGCATTGGTCTCTTACAACACCTGTTTATTTTCTTTTCCATGTGAGCTATTCAAGTTCCTTGCAGCTGAATCACAAATCACGTCAGGTGCATAAGCGGGGTGGACAGGTAGCCCATTTCACCTGCCATCATTCATTCCTATAGCCCACCCCCGGACCGCCCTGCTTTGATAGAAACAGTGATGTCTCCTAGTCCTGAGGTTTGTGACAGATGAATAGATGAGAGGTTTATTATGAAATACTCCCTTAATAACTCAGAACACCACATGAGTCACACAATGTAAAAAAAAACACATTATAAAAATACAAACAAACCGGTTACCTGCAGTGTAACATCTGCCAATATGTTTGTGCAGTCTTGTGGGAACCTGTGTGTTGCTTCAGAGAATTTCAAGCAGGGTGGTTGGAAGTTCTCAGGGTAAAATATGTTTCACATGCCTAGTATTTTGATGAACCCATAGCTCTGGGGTACCAGGGAATTCTCTGGGGAATCTTGGCGTCTCTGCTGGGAATGTCTTCTCAAGATGTGCAGTGTGAAATACTTAATCGTTTGGAAAACTAATATCAATTTGTTAAAGTTGCAATCCATTTTGTTTAGTTTAAAATGAAGGGTCAGTGTTCAAACTGTCTACTTAGCCTCCCCTGAACAATGCTAAGTTTAAAGTAACGTTTAAAAAATCATCTGCTTGCAAATTTGTTGTCATTTGACTATTTTTTGAATTATCATTTAACATACATATAAAATTACATAGTTCAAGTATGTTTAAGAGTGTAAAATAATCTGCAATTTTAAGTTTTAAACAGAAAGGGCATTAGACAGGCAAACATTGCTAAAGTAACAGTTTAAAAATAAAAGCCAAATATGCACATGCAAATGAAAGCAAACAAAACACATATGAATGGTAACCCAGATGTATGTCCCTCTATTACAGTCAGGGATTAGATATGTGGATGTCATTAAGTTCTCTGATGTTTTACAAGACAGCAACTTTTTAAAGCCTACTGTGACTTGGCAACCTATTCATCCATATACTGCATTTGATAACCAACAGTCTTAGCCGACATAGTTGCTGTTCTGCATGCAGGCATCTTGATTTGAAGGGCCTCCTGTGATTTCTGTTAATTCTTGTCTCCCTCAGAAGATCAAAAGAGGGTGAAACATGCCAGATGTCACTAATCAGAGGTGAACGTTACACGCATATTTTTCTTCTAAAGAATGATGTTTTTCCAACAGAGTCTCAGAAACATTCTGAGTAGAAAGAACAAAACAAAATTTGAGATCAATAGTGTCTAAAGTAACACTATCCAACAGAGACCCCAGCAGGTAGTTCCAGCGTGTTTTTGGCCTCCTTTTGAGCTAATTACCTTCTCATGGTGCTTCTATAATTCACATTGAAGTTAAACTTTCAAAGACAGAGAAGGAACATCTCATCTCCTCATTTCAGAAGTCCACCATGAAATGAGCTTCTTTATAAGCTCCAGAGAAGCTTCAGACGACACACTTCATTGCTCTTTGGTCTGAACTTGGAGCTGAAAAGGGCAGCGCATTATGGTGCAGTTTAACACCATTGATGCTGAACATTTAACAGCTCTGATCCAATTACATATATTTCTCCATTTCCAACATTTTTCCAATGTGTGTTTTTGGCAGTGCCTCCTCAAAAAGATGGAAAGTGAAAATTATTTACAATAAAATTATGCAAATATTATGACTGAAGTGTAAAACACACTCACGGTTTGCTATATTTACTTTGCGTGTCAGTCACCCAGTCACTCAATTAAATTTCACCCATAATATCAGATATTTAAAGAAATTTCATGATAGTCATTATCTGTGTTTATAATGTAGTGATCGAACCAATGAGAGATGAATTACAAGCTCAAAGATGCTGTTTGAGAGGAGCAGTGCTCTCTTTCTCTCTCTCTCTCTCTCTCTCTCTCTCTCTCAATCTCTCTCTGTCTCAGTATGTGTGTGGTTCTGTTTGAAGGTGGCTAAAGGGCAGAGGTTTGGCCTCATTCTCTCCCTCTCAGTAATTACGTTTATGGAAATGGTCTTGGCTGCTTCTGCCCTTTAGTTCTTATTTCTTGGTGCATGAAAATTCACGACTTAGCAGAGGGAAAAATGTTTTTATAAGCCTTTAGCTGAGTAGATAGCACAGATATGTGGCATAAAACTATAGAAAATGGGGTGGGGAAAACGAAAGCTGGGTCGCCAAAGCACATATTTTGTCTTTTGTTGATTACTGTCAGTTTCCCCAACAGTGATTTATGTAAAGCAATTAGCATGAGTAATGTGAGAGCACAAGCTTCTGTGTTTGTTTGTTCTCCCAAAAGAGCGGTGAAAAATTAAGCACCTGCACAGATCTATAACTAGGCTAAGCATTCTGGTAACAAACAGCCGGGCACAAAAAAAGCCTATGACAGCATTTTCAATTACACCAGATCGAATGCATTTCCCATCACTCTTTGCAAAAGAATTAATCATTTGAAGAGGCACCAGCACAGACGATTAAAATAGATATAATAGTATGCTTAATACTGTAAACTTTCAGTTTTTGTGCTATAGAGACTTTTACAGACTTAAACTGTACAGCACTGCCATTAAAGCAACATCACATGTCATGGAAGTATGATACTGCTATTATACAATAATTAAAAGTACAATGCTTTTTGTCCAATCAGATTCAAGGACCGGAACTGTTCAATTATAAGAACATATATGAAACTGCTAAGAATTACATATAAAAGAACATTATATGAGCTTAGAAAAATGCATACAGTATTGTTAGTAAAGTTACTGAAGATATGACGATAGTAATTTCAATAATTCTTGTCAAATTGGTTGTTTATTCCTGTTGCATTTCTGTGTATAATTAGAATTCAACTGGCCACCTCACAATCAGCCAAACATCAACAGACTTTGTCTTGCCATGATGTTGCATCCTCTTATCTTACTCAGTACAACTCAAAAGAACCTGTTCCCCTGGCAACACAACCCACTGGAGATTTTAAAGCATCATTTTCTCTTCGTTTAGTTCCCTCTCATCACTGGAATATGTTGTTAAACTGGGCTGCTACATGACAGTTCCACTGGCCAAGTGAGCGAGGTCACATCACAAGTGTCCTTCCTGTCATTTAGCCTCTTTCACTGTAGCCTCTTCAAGCACTTCAGAAACAGCTTAAAGCATTCACAGAGAATTACTGAATATCCCTTCTATTATTCAGATACAGTTAAGAAATCATAGACATTCAAGCCAGATATTTTTAAACAGGTATTTAAATGTTACTAATATTTGAGCAATAAAGATGACAAACAATAACTTGTTTCCCTTCAACTGAAATAACCATCTCCACCTACAAATAATGAATTAAATTACAATGCACATTTTTGTTTTATGTTCAGAATCTAATAAGCAGAATCTAAGAAACTGACAAACTGACAAATACAGAACATTCTTGCTTCCCAGAATGGGTAGAATATAGACTGGACAAGTCTCACCAATGCAAGTTATTTTTTGGATATACCAAAGCTCACCTCTTGAGGATCTGTCTACTCCTTTAGTTATGTGTTGACTTTGGATAAAATACTGCCCGGGTAGAGCTTTGTCTTTGGCTGCAATTCATGACTGCTGACATTGTAAACATGTCCCGGCCATGTTTTAGCTGAACTGTTGTGCATCAGGCAATTATAGCCCAAACTTAGCTAGAACTTAGCAATACCCACTGTGCATGTTTGGGCCTTATGTTAAGCATGGATTTTTCAAACGCTTTGCTCAAAATATTCACCTTTTGGACAATCAGGGAGTGGTTTTGTGTCACATTGTTCATTCGAATCATTAAAAAATAGTATTTTTATGAACAGAAACATGGACAGATGCAATGAGAATTTTGTAATGTACTATTAACTAACTAAACTACATCTAAAGCCTGTCATTGTCATCTGGAGTAAATGAAATGGACTTCTTAATAGTCAGTCGTAATGTGAATTCGAAACAGTATAATGAAACAAATAGCATTTGGGAGTTTGATTGTGAGGTGGCCTTGCAGACTGTTGATAACACTAAGCGTATGTGGTGCTTATGTTCTTGCCAAATAGCAGGTGGGTACACAATTCAACCCATCTGTTCCTACATGTCTGTTTGAGGAGTGAAAACACACTAATGTTGGGGTTTGGTATAGCCATACAGCATTCAAAATGGAGATATAGATATGAAAGTGGAAAATTGAAAGAAAACAAATGAGGCATTCATGCCATCTGTGTAATAGCTCTGAGTGGTTTATATTAAATAAGAATTTTCGGTATGTGCACAATACAAAGTTTGGATCAGAAAGAAACATTGCAATCAAAACAGTATGAGATTTTTATATTTATATATTCATGCTTGATTGTGGGTAAATCGTAGCATTACATTGTTGAAACACTGCTTCAATTTTTCACATCAAAATTGTTATTGCAGAAACATTATATAAGGAATTGTATTTATTCAATCATTTTTGCATTTCTTAATCTTTGGTTTAATAATCTGTCTGGGCTGCTTATACAGATAATACAAAAATAGATAATGCTTACATAAAGAGGTTATGTTTTGAATAGCAAGCCACGCCAGATAGAAAAGACATAGGGGTCATGCTGTGTTGATAAAAGATAAATGTATAATCTAAATTCTGATAGAAATACTGAAGCATTTTTATTTTCCTCTACAAGAAATGGGAATGTTTGATTATAACCGAATGTTGGGGAATGAATGGGGTCAGAGGTTATCAAGTACACAATCAAAATAATAATTTGTTTGGGACGGTGAGGTATACGAATAGTACAGGTCTGCTGGTCTGAACAAAACGTTCCTCTAAAAGGGACCCACTATAGATAAAACTTTCACACCAAAATGGTTTGTTCCATCAACTGGCTATGTAAACATTCCTTAGATAAGCCAGCAGATATATACAGTGGAGTTTTAACTCACGCTTATAAAGCACAAGAAAGAGTTTTGTTTGCATTATCTGGGCAATATCTGTCTAAAGTCACTCCTTTGACTGATTTCAGTTTGTTACAGAATCACCAGCGGAGGCAGTTCGACTGAGAAGAATATTCATTTATATATTTATTTATTTATTTGGTGAGCCAAAGATACACATACGCTAGTGACAGAGCAAAGATATGAAATGGCATTTTGACAAAGCTATATTGGAACACCTCAACGCTTGTCACCTTGCTCTTCCTGTCCAAAACATTCACCTTCGAGCCTGAAAATGTCCTCCCCCATCTTTTCTTCTCAGCGCTCATTTACCATTTACAGACAGTGTGACATTATTGTGTCTCGATCATACTAATGATGACAGTGATATACCCTTATCATATATCTGTAACCATAGTCAAAATCCAGACAGGCATAAACTGACACTAAAATGTTGCCAGTGTAGCTGAGGAAATACTAATCTGATGTGGCCCTCTAGTGGTTGAAGAGCAATATTAAGACTGACTAGTTAAGATCAGGGCGTCACTCTGCGTGGTCTAAGTTGTCATAAATAGTTACTTTGACATTGATACCTTTATTTAACTTTTTTTTTAAGTTTTTTATATGGCACGTTGATTCACAACTTACTGTATAAAGACTTTTGGACAGATACAAAGTCAGATTTACACATAGATGTTTGGATAGATGTCGCTTTTTTAGACCATTCCTAAATTAAACAATTTGTGACATCATTGTCACGTCAGAAAAACGTGACATAATTATTACATGAAATACTGTGAGATATTAAGATTTTGAGAGTTACGACTACTATGAGATTTGAGGTTTTATACTGAAAAAAATGTTTAATAAACTATATAATGAAAAGGTTTCCTGTGATCAGTGCAGTTATTTGAATTAATATATATCGACACAATCAATCCGTTTGGATGAAAATAGCTGGGAAAAATGTAAACACCCTGAATCCCTGGATATGGATAAAGTTCGCTAACTTAACTGTTTGCGCATGTGCAGTTCGGCGATCGTGCTTAACCTCACTAAACTGTTTTGCTCAGATAAGGACTTTCCTTGAAACCAGCCTCAAGAAATTCCCTCTGATCAAGACAAGATGTGGGAATGCGCGCATACTGTAAAGTTCAGGCAAACATCCATGCAAAGTCAGAGGCGAGAATGACCGAAGCTCCCGCTTCCTACCTGTCAACGTTACATTCAGTTGATCGTCAAAGGTAAACATGCAGCAATATGAGATGTTTGTGAGTTTATGCAGATCGTTGTGTAGAAAATGTGATCCACGAGCGCATTCATTGTTTCCCCACTGATGCCACTTTTCCTAAATGCAGTTACACGTTTGACTTAAAATTGCACGTTTGCATATTCCCGTGCAATAAAAGTGCAAGTAATGCATAGCTGACAAGCCTTACAAAGATAAGGGGATTTTTCATATGAAGTAAACGCTCTTCCACTTACTTTATTTAGCCACGACACTGTCAATTTACCCTCTTGTTGGCCAAAAGCCTCATTTCAACCACATTGTGTGTCTGTGGATTTTAGCCAAAGCTAGATGAAAATTCAGGAAAAATCAGGTCCTGATAACATAGACTTATTCTCTGGACTTCCTCTATGTACTGTATGTATGTGTTGGGTCAAAATGTTGAAAGATTTACATAAGGATTACTGGCAATAGTTACTCAATGCCTTCAGGTTTTTCTCACTCAGCATAAAATGTGAAAAGATAACATGTGCTGGTGATTGTTGCACTTATTTCCTTTTGTAATCACAGATGGTGGAAAATGCACTGCAGCAATGTGAGCAACACTTCTGTAATGTGTTTGGCTGGGTGCCACATTTGTAACGCAAAACTCAACTTTTCCATCATTAATGACAAACCACTTTCAATGTCAGGAAAATACTGTATTTGATGCACACAAAAATGGAAAAGATATTCTTAATCAATTAGGCTATTGACAGTGTTTTCCGATTGTGTCTTTACGTATTTGTTGTTGGCAATCTTTTCATGGCAGTCTGTTGTTGTGGCATAATTTAACACTGTTTAACCTACCATGTAAAAACAAAACATGATTGTTCGCTGTAGTCAGATGGCTCTTCCTTTTGTGTGTGTGGTTCTAGGCCCGTTTTAGATCCCGTATTAGATTGTTTGCACCAGTCTGGCTTTGATAAACTTTGTGACATCTCATGCAGGTTTTTCACAGTGTCTAAACCGATTTGATTGTGTGTAAATTTTCTGTTTCTGTTTTGCACACAATCGAATTTGCTATGTAATTAGTTCTATCTGTTCTCTGATCTCATTTGTTTTATGTGGAATATATAATTAATGCATTAAATCTATTCTCACAGGATAATCTGATTATGATACGCTCCCTCTGAAACGCTTGTAATAAGCCTCATATGCTTAATACTGCACTTCAAAAATGTTAGCTGAAAAAGATTTCTTTATCATTTTGACCTGCTGGCAAGTCCAGAATCATGGGTAGGCTGAAAAAAAACAACAATCTTGCTTTAATTCATGACTTTAAAACATTATAACTATAAATAGTTTGGCTTGAAAATTATAACTAAATATAATATAACATTAGTTCTCATTTCAGCCAGGTCACATATTGTCAACCATCAAAATTACTGCACCCTTCCTGCCATCAACTGTTTGCCCATAAACTTCCTCCCCCTTTAAATAGGGTGTGGCCCCAAACTAGCGGTTTCTTCAGCAGCTCATTTCTAAACAATGTGGGTAAGTACATAAGAGTCATTGTACTGCACTGACACAGCACTGAAGTCAACGGTTGACAGTAAAGAGGATAACCAGAAAGATTTTTTTTGGCCATGATGATTCAGAAAGGAATCTGACAGAGAAAACACTGCCATCGTTTAAAAGGAAACTGTGAACTGTAGCGTGAAACGTGAGGAGTGAAGGACTTACAGAACCAAGACTTGTTTTGTGACGGTAAGATGCTTTGTACTTGTATACTTGTTTTTGAAGAATACTTAGTATTGTTAATGAATGTGTTTACGGGCACAGCCGTTTGTTTAAGAAAATATTAACTAAATATTTTGCTAACTTCAGAAACCTTTAAAATAGTTAAAACGGTTAAAGAATGGATGATTTTTAAATAGATTTTACTCTGTAACAGATTTATGATGTAAAAATGTGAAATTTGAATACAATTTGAATGAAAATGTTAAATCACAGTAAGTAACAAAGGCCGGAAATAATTGTACGATTACAATTCACACAGTGCATCACACAGACTGAAGTTTGTTTTTCCTGGAACAGATTAAGAAACGATTTTCCCTGTGTTTTTCAATTTTGTCCTGATCTATAGCAAATTCAAAAAAAGAACTAACATTTTGTTTTTCTGTCTCAAATATATGTTAATTAAAGCCAGATACACAAAACAATCTTTATGGCGTTACTAGAAAAATGTCTTGTTCAAATTTCCTGTTATGTAATTATTTATGGTTATACCGTAACACTTTTGGTAACATACATTGAGTCAGACACAGAAGTTTTATACAACACAGTGAAACATGTACTTCATATTAGATATAATCACACAGATTATAGCTTTTGGTCTGTACTGTGTGATTCAGACAGTACCACGTGTTTCCATTCTGCGGCTGCATTTTATTGCACGAGTGCAGGACATGCTGTACTAAGTCATTTGCAGCCGTGATCAGAGCAGCACACTGGCTAGAATCAGCATCCATATTCTTGGGTAAATGGCAGTTGTAATATTTGAATATTACATACTTTTTCTTACTTAATTCCATAAGTCTGCTTGGTTTTGTTTGCCTGTTATTTACACTGAATTTATTTATACTTTGGCTTAAGTAAACAACCAAAATAAGCCAAAAAAAGCATGTACAAATAAAAAACAGATGTAAATATAAAATGAACAAACGGGTAGGAATTTGGTTTGCTATGTATGTATGAGCAGAGACTGCATGTCCAGCTAGTGTGGATGTGGTTAAACCATTGTAGACATCGTACAGATCTAAATGCTTGTGTCATATGGGTGGATGCATGATGTATGCCACAACAGGAAGATTTCCCAACAAATAAAAAAATTGTGACAAAATTATTTCATAATGAATTTATGAAAAGGAAATGTAATGTTCTAGAAACTGATAACTTTTTGTGTTTTTGTTTTTTGTAATTTTATGATATAAATGTTACTTTTGCTTTATTTGCAGGAGTCAATGGACCTGGTGTGGTACATGGTTTTTGGCATCTGTGCCATGAATGCTGCTGTCTCTGCATGTCCAGAGAACTGTCAATGTATCAACAGCAAAATCCGTTGCCAAGGTTTTATAATAGAAGTATTTCCATCTTCATTTCCATCAACCACCGTTAGCCTCTTCATTACCAACACCAGCATACCTTCATTAAAACCGGCAGATTTTGACACTTTGGCTGATTCGCTCACCACCTTTTTAGCCAGAGATTCAAAAATAGCTGAGGTGCAACCACATACATTTGACAAAACCCAAAAGCTTGTTGCTTTAGGTTTTAGTGGGACTGAACTATCTTATCTGCCAGAGGATCTATTTCAGAATCTGAGGGCATTATCAGTTCTAACTCTGAGCAACAACAGACTAGAAGCACTTCATCCCTCTCTTTTCAAGCCTCTTGCAGCTTTGACCAAACTAGACCTAAGCAAAAACCATCTTGCCTCTCTAGCAGAAGATGCGTTTTATGGTTTAGGACAGCTGCAACAACTCCAGTTGCAAAGAAACTCTCTGAGAAAGCTTGATAGAGGTACTTTTCAGGGTCTCAGTCAGCTCAAAGCCCTGTTCTTGCAGCAGAATAATCTTACAGAAATACCGGCAGGAATCTTTGATGACCTGGTGAACCTTGAGATATTGCATCTTCAAGACAACAAAATCACACAGCTACCAGCAAATCTCTTTTCAAATCTACAGAACCTGATTAAAATCTATCTCTCCAACAACAGGCTATCATTGCTACCCACTGGAATCTTTTTTAATCTTCCCAGCCTATCCAGTATCTCACTTTATGAGAACCAGCTCACAGAATTGTTGCCTGGGACCTTTGGTCCAATGGTAGTGCAGGAGCTCTGGCTATATGATAACAAGTTAACAAACCTTAAGGAGAACATTTTTAGCAACTTAACCAAAATTCACCTTTTGGTACTCAGTAGGAACCAGATTCAGCACATTTCTCCTGGTGCTTTCAATGGCTTGATGGCTTTAGAGGAGATCTCCCTTCACACTAATCGATTGACCACAATCAAGGGGGGGATTTTCAAAGACCTTCCAAAGTTAGCAAACATATCTCTGGAGAACAATCAAATAGAACACATTTCCATTGATCTTTTAGATGGTGTGTCTCATTTATATCAGCTGGAGCTTCAAAACAATTCTCTCCCAAACTTGCCAAAGGAGCTTCTACAGTCTTTGTCTGTGGTTAATAACATTTTACTGTCTCAAAATCCTTGGAGGTGTGATCACGACATAATACCCTTTCTGGATTGGATAGAAAAGTATCCAGATAGAGTGAGGAACCTTAATTCTCTGGTGTGCAGTAGTCCTACACACCTGAATGGCAGAGTCATAAGAGAGCTTAAGAAGGATGACATCATTGCCATACAACCACCAACTTGGACAACGGTTGATGTTTTATCAGAAAGTGCACCAACACACAGCAAGCCAACAGATGAGAATTATTTACTTCAGACCATAGCAAACACACTTGCACCCGCATCGGACTACACAACTGGCTCACAAGAACTCACGGACGAGAGTGGAGATGAGGAAGAGGGTGTGAAGTTGTCCAAAGACAAATTAATCATCATTATAACTGTTGTTTGCACTGCTGTAATTCTCAGTGTCATTGCTTGTGTTTTATGGAGGAGAAGCAAGCGGGACAGTCAAAACCTAGCCCGCAAGAGAAAGAACAACTCGGTTATCTAATGTATATATAACGCTTCTGTAAAGTGTCACAAACTTTACAGGTTAAATATTCACTGTTAGATTTTATTGAACTGATGGTGAAATTTTCTTTTCAATGTTGATAACAAAAAAATGTGAACATTTCTGGTATTTTTTACCAGAAAGAGGATCTTTCTTTTCTTTACATCTTAAACACACAAATGACATTTAAAAGTGTATTATGTGTATATTTTCTCTTTGGTCACTGTCAGTGGTTATAATGGTTACATTTTGCAATAAATTAGTTTCTCCACAAACATGCTGTTAGAAACATCACTGTCATGCTGTTTATGTAAATGGAAAGTTTTGAAATAAACCATGAATCATCTGGATGTTGAAACATGGTATGCATGTATTTTAGGCAAATGGGTGGGTAGACTTTGTGACTTTCTGACTCTTTTAAAATAGCATCAACTAACCATATTTTGATTTATAAGCATAAAATTGAAGAATTTGCTATCTTGCATATTTAGTGATCATAAAGTGTGGCTACAGGTTGCCAGGGCAACAAAAAATCCAAACAACCAGAACGAATTATTTTCAAGCCAAAATAAGCGAACATTCAAGAACATGCGTGTTGGTTACATTTTCTTATCTCTTGAAACAGAAAAAAGTAGTATTCACACCCTTTTTGCAGCCTCACAGCCTTGCGGTAAAGACTTTGCTAGATAAGAGCAGCAAACTGTTTTTGTTATTTTGTTTCAGGAAGACCATTTTAAATGTTCGTTCAACTTCTACAGAAATGATCAGGTATGAGTAATTATTTTCGTTTGCTTTCACACATGCATTAGAGAAACAACTATAACAGACTGCTGTCTAGTTCAGACACTGAGAAATGAGAGTCCTGAGTTAAGTTATAGTTAAGTTGTGAGTCTTATGTCTTAAGTTGTGTGAAGTTATTTATAATCTTTTTTTGTAAGCATTATTTCAAATGTTTATTCAGATACATAATGCAAGAAAAATAACTTGATCTGAAATAATTTGATCTTGTTTTTTTGTCTCATTGCTTGTTTTTAAAATATTACCACATTAGACTGTTTATTATTTTTTATTTATTTAATAATTAAGATATTTAATAATTTGACAAATTAATTTAAATCATTTGTATAGGATATTTCATTTAGAAAATAAGGGTTAATCTTAGGGTTAGGTGCAACATAATAATCACATTTATTTAACTTAAAACACTGAAAAGCATCTAAAATCTAGGAATTTTATTCAGTTTAGCTAGTTATGTTAAATGGGCCTAAAAAATGATATAAAAATTATTTTTACTGTATATTATAGTGTTTTTACAAATGAGAAATGGCGTACGATTATGGCACTTTTTATAATATGAAATGTATGTTTTCTATAAATATTTGCCACTAATATTTTGTTCTTCAACAGGTATATGCCTTTAAGACATGCACTCGTATTGCTTTGCATACTTGTGCATCCTCACTACAGCCATGCAATGAATTGTGACACAACTGAAGATTGCAAAAACAAAGACGTTTATGACAAATCCGTGACAGCAGTCCCAGAAATCCTAGATGGAGCTGAAGAAGTATATTTTGTACACAGCCATATCACCGTCATACCAAAAGGAGCTTTTTCTAAAAACCCTCAAGTGAAAAAAATTGAATTTATTGGTACTCCAACCCAGTCTGTGGAGGCAGGAGCCTTTGAGGGTTTACCTGATATTACAGCCATTGAGATATCAAGCACCCAAGTGACATCATTACCTATTGGGGTTTTCAAGGACCTCGTCAATCTGGAAAAACTAACATTAAAAAGTAACAAAATCCAGAGCCTTGAAAAAGGATTGTTTGATGATTTGAAAAAGCTTCAAAATTTGGGTCTACATATGAATGAAATCACCTCTATTGAAGAAGGAACATTTGATAATTTAGAGAACCTTGAAGTTCTTCATCTTGGAAAGAACAGCCTTAGTTCTGTGTCAACTTCTCTTTTTGCAAAACTGAAGAACTTGCGAGTTTTCAGAGTTTATGAGAACCAGCTAAATACTATACCTGATGGATTTTTTGATAATTTCCCCCTACTGATAGAAATAGCTGTAAATGGCAACAAAATCACATCTATACAGCCAAATTTGTTTCCCCACAAAAGTAAATTATCAAAACTGTTATTGGACAATAATCTCTTAACAGAACTACCCGAAAATATATTTGTTGGTTTTTCTGCAATGAAAACTTTGACTCTGGAAAATAATCAACTCACCAGTCTTCCCCCAGTCCTCTTTGGAGAAATGCCCAAACTGTATGAGTTAAGCCTAAGCCAGAATCGCCTTTCTATTATACCAACTGGAGTTTTCAGCCCACTTAATAAGCTGAAGAAGTTAGACCTTTCCTCAAACCAGTTTTTCAGTTTATCAGGAGAATTTTTTGAAGGTCTTGGGAAACTGTCTGAACTTAATCTTCAGAGCAACTTCATAAAATCATTGAAAGCTGAGGACTTTGAAAAAATTCCAAATCTTTCAAACCTCAAACTAGATAATAATAGTCTACGAATCCTTCCTGGAGATGTTTTTGATAAACTACCAAAACTCAGCAAAGTTTACCTGAACAACAATCCATGGCACTGTGATTGTAACCTGTTGCCATTCTTTGAATGGATGATGAACAATAAAGACAAGATCAAATCAAAGACTCCAGAACTTTGTGAATCCCCTATAGAGCTGCACAATCAAGCTATCTTGTCCCTAACAGAAGAACAATTGATATGTCGCACGACAACCCCATACTTTACCACCACTTTGACCACAACAGTGGCACCAACAACAACAGTCTCAACAACGGTGGAACCTACAACAACCACTACTTTACAGACAACAACCACACCAACAACAACAGCAGTTGTTACAACAAAAGCACTAACAACGCTGCAACCAACAACTACAACACCACAGACGACAACACTAACTACAGTGGTCACCACTACAACCAGAACAACTTTACCACCGACCACTACAACACTGCCTACCACTGCAGCTACAACAAAATCTCCAACGACAACATCAGCTCCAACCACCACATTAACAACCACATTACAACCAACAACTTTCCCTTTGACAACCACTGCAGTCCTCACCACCACATCAACAACCACAGTACAACCAACAACTTTCCCTTTGACAACCACCACGTCAACAACCACAGTACAACCAACTACTGCAGCTTTGACAACCACCTTGATTCCCACTACAACAGTGTCCACAGTTCCAACAACAGTCGCCACTACCTCTGCAACTACAACTTTATTGATCCCCAGCACAACAAGCACCACCACGAGAATGACAACACCTTTTCCAACCACACTTAGCAGTTTTACCTGTACTGAGTCCCATCAGCACTCCTTCTCAAGAGCCACAACTGCCCATGGGTTGTCATCATGCAAGTCCCTATTAATATATTACTCTGCAATGCTAGCAATAGAAATCTGCTGTACTGTGGTGCTGGCCAAGGTCACATATTCACTATACTACTCACTCCATCATAGAGAGAGACTAAGCAACCAGGTTAACCTGACCCATTTCTCCTATACCAAGTCTATTATACTCAGACCAGTCGAAGAGACAGAGACTATAGCTCTATGAGGAGATTTTTTTTTCAGTATTTGGAGCTTATTAAAAGAAGATTGCCAGCATTGTCCTCATTGCCCTTTTACAGTAAGAATTCATATAGCTCATCAGACGTTCTTACTGCTTTTGACTAAAGGATTCAATAGCTCTGGACTGATGCAATAGTTTTAATCAACCCACCAGGATTTCCCATATCAGCTTCAAACCTTTACTTACATTTACAAATGTATGTGATTTACAATGTCAGTGAGTCAGCAGTGCCTGGTGGTACCATTGCTGTGAAATATCACAGTAATGTTTACACTCCCTGTTTAACAGCAATGGATAGAGCTCCAAAACTGTAAGCAAACAGTCAATCACTGAAACTACACACATTTGTATGACCACATACAAATTCATAGTCATGTACAGTAGTCATGTACAGTATTTAAATGCACTTTTGTTAACTTGTTTAATATTGTAAATGTAACATTTATATATATTATATATATATATATATATATATATTACTGTACAAAACACAATAAACAGACTATAAAAAGATTTAAAGATTCAAGATTTTATTTGTCACATACCAGTTCTAATGTACCTGGTATTGTATGGTATTGTGTAATGTAACTGGTATGGAATGTAATGGAATGTAACTGGTATTGTGTGTGTGAAGCACATGCTATGGTAACAATGTGTTAGAGGTTTTAAGGCCAAATTGCACAATATTGACACAATATTATGCAATATTGTGAAATGACTATTTCACATACAGTGAACTTTACAAGCTAGTTTATATGTGTGATTCTTTTATAAATACCAATTTCATTTTCAGTCAATTTAGTAGGATGGTTGGTCTGTTTTATTTTCAGGCACCAGGTGTCAGTATTGCCGCATTTTATTTACTTATTTGTGGAGTCTCTCACCTCAAGAGAAATTGTAAACACTTTTCACCTGTAAATGCAATGCAAGTTCGAAATAATCAAATGAAAACGTTTTAAATGTGAAGAGAACAGTTGTTTCAGAGCGTTCAGGTGAGTTCAGAGTAATATAAAGCCGCACGCAACATATACGTGTAAATGTGCAAAGCATCCATTAGATGGCGCTGTGTCTAAAAGTTCATGACATTCATTTCATTTGAACGAATTCATTTCTTGAATCCCATTATTTCACCCCGCAACTTACTTATGTTACAGATGCATCATTTAAAGGAAACATCAGACATTTTATTGGCATGCCGTCTTCACAGCTGCAAGATTGTAAATACTGTATAGCTATCTACAAAATGAGAGAAAGGTCAGTAGATGCAATCTTTACAACCAACTCCTCAAGGCTTGCAAAGGCACTATGCCTACAAATAACCTAGGATATGGTAAAGCAATGCATGAGTTAAAAATACTAACAACATTTGCAACAGTAATAAACACACATTATTTTCCTAGCGACTGTATTAATAAAATTATCAGCATGTATGTTTAAATGTAGAGAGATCATTACTGTATAATATGAAGCATTTGGTTACATCGGTCCTTGACATAAACAGTGTAGTACTGTACTGTAGAAATATCATGTGGCCAATAATAACTAACAGATCTGTTTTTTTATTCACTATTTATGTGATGATACAAACAGTGGCCATGGAGACAGAAACACAAGGTAAGCAAAACACACGGCATAGAGTCTGTGTGGAGAATCATAATCAATGAATTGCCACTCTTTTAGTACAAGTGAGTTATAATAACATAATACATTGACAGCGGCTATTTACACTGTCACAGAAGACAGATGCTACTGAGAAGGTACTGTTTGTTCCAAGTGTAAATAGCAACAAACAGCATCTTATTTAGACAACGTGCAAACTGTGATAGATGCTATTCACACAAAGTGTAAATATAAGTTCCCTTATTTGTATTAAAGGATTAGTGAACAGTTGCCAACAAAGCAATATACAGTAATACATTTTCACTCCTATGAATAATAAAATGGCATCTTCCATTTCCACACAAATCTTATTAATCTGTGTGTGTTAATAATATCACAGCTGACGAAATTGGCTATTTAAGTTATGAGTTATGTTTAATTATGCTAAATTATTGACTACTCCATGACGCACATATGGTTAGTCAAAGAAATCTTACTAATATAATACATGTAAATATTAAACTTAATATACTTACCTAATAATATATGTGAAGTTGTGTAGTTACACTCATAGGTTCTTACAGATTAAAGACAATAACTATGTTCAGTGATTCTGTTGCTTCCAAGGGGCCATCCAGGATCGCCATGGTGACGCACAGTGGTATTTTGCAGCCATAGTGATGGCTATATAATGCATGTATATTTTATCTAGCCATGGTGAGATGAAAAGAAAAAAAACGCTTTAAAACCTCAGCTGCATCAGAGTTTCGTTTTTATGATGCAAATCACTTGACAAAGAGGCATTTCAGATGCTAAACATAAATTGATTAATTGAATTATGTCTCAGATTTAGATTTGAAGGGAAGGAATGCAGCCCTTGGAATCTCCCAGGAGGACCTTGGAATAGTCAGGAAGCAATCTTGGGATAACTTTCATTTGAAAGAATTTGTTAATTGCAAAACCTAGAAGGCAAATGTGTGCATAATAATTCTTTAGTAATTTTGTAAATTTAATACAATGTGGTTTTGAACATTTTAAAATTGATCACAGCATGATTCTGGCCAACAATATGAATAAAAAATGCGTTCTTTGTAAAAAAAACTTAGCATGTTTCTTATATTATATTATATTAGTTGTCCTAAAGAATATATTAGTTGTCCTAAAGAACATATTAGTTGTCCTAAAGAAAACAAGATTTATATAGATTTATAATAAAAATATTTATATATTGGTTTTTCATCTCAAAAAGAAATTTACCATTTATCAAAAAACAAGTGAATTTAGATTCAGCATTATTTTCTTAAGATAGAATGAGATATTTTCAGTCAGAATAAATAAACAGTGCTTGAACAAACTTCCCAGTTAGCCAATTACCAGGCCTAATTGCAGTTTCCTGAGAGGAGGTTAGGCAGTTAGAGCAGAGTCTCTGGTTCACTGTCATCGTGCCCTAAGCCTAATCAAGTTATCATATCAACAAATCTCTCATCAGGGGCCCATGCCTGACACCAGCAGAAAGAGAGGCCAGTCGCCGACTAATTTTCAGCAGCAGGGCGCTGAGACTCGCCTGCCAGGCACGATAAAAAGTACCTGCAGACCCCAGTTGAGCTGCCCTCGCCATCCTGCTGGGAGAGCCCTCACGCTGGGCACAACAGAGCACGCTCTCCCTGTGTCTCCACTTGAAGGGGGGTAAGTAGCATTATAGAGGGCCGGAGCAACGTTATTTGGCAACGTATACAAAGAACCAATGCAGACAATGCAGCGATCATGCAGAGTGTTGAGGGGAACTGAGAGACCTCCTGTGGCCATGAGAGGGGCTTTAGGGTCACAGTTTTTAGGGCTGGAGTGCTGCATCTCTGAAGAGGTTAATGTACTTGTTATGTGGGGTCAGGGTGCAGGGTTCAGGGCAGTACATCACTACTGACAGCCCCAGTCAGAAGGCTCTGATCTGGGTTGCGAAGGCTTGTTTTGAAGTCTATTGTATTGGCTGGGCCCTGGGGTCAGATCATAAAATGTGTGCTCAGTTTTTTGATGACTTTCATGGGGTATGTATTTTTTATATGTAACCATGCATTTAAAACACGGAGACATAGATGACACTGTCAGACATATTACAAGCTTGTTTGTATTATAATGATACACATTATAAACGTTTTGGTTAACCATAATTCAAATGAGGGATAAATGCATAGCAAAGTGTGCTTCATGACAAAACTAGAAATGAAACACAGAGGCAACATAAGCAAAGCTTTAGAAAATTCGCATGTGGTGATTATTCAAAGTTAATGTGTGTGCTTCATTCCCAGGCTTTCACTCAGATGTTTATGTTCTGCTGGCTGATGAGACATGCGGGCATGAGGTTTGGAACGGCCTGGTGCTAAAATGTGTGTCAAGATAAGAAGGTGAAGGAGAGCGCTGGCTTAAAACATGACAGTTTGTTTGACATCCTCTGTCTTCAGGCATCCAGTTCCATGAAGAAACAACATGCATGCGTGATGCACACACAGAAGATTCCTTCTGTCTCATGTGAGTATAAACACGAATCCTGTTCTCATATATTCTCAGTTAGCGTTTACATAATTATCTCACTTATCAAGCGTTCTGTTTTGACAGTCTTTTTAAATGCCAGTCTTTTTAAATGCCAGTTAAAAGCAAATATACTAAATAACTGGTAAAATATTGGTCTGTAAAGTGCATATTTGTGTATATTCATTTAAAGAAAAATAGCAATCACATTTGACTGGCTTTTGTTTCTCCCAGGTTTTGTTGTTGTTGTCATTGTTGTTGTTTTGCGTACTGATACCTGTTGCATGTATGCAAGATGTTCTTGACATTTTTGTGCATCTTTAAGTAGCTTCTGGTTGGAAGCTTCAGCATTTACTTTCACAGCTGTTGTTTTGACCTCTAATCATGAATCTCCAATCACGATTCATTGTGTTTGTGCACAAACATGCAGATTCTTTCATAATCATTTTGTTTTGGAGATGTTTAAAAGGCCAAATTGGAAAATTGGAATTAGCCTTTCTGTACGAATTCCACTTAGTGTTGAGAGCCTTTTCTTCTTAATGATCTTTCTGTCTAGTTTTCTTCTCCTCTTGACCAGATGCACTGAAAGGGGTAGGACAGGTATGGTAAGAGCCCAGTGGGGGACTGCAGAAGTAGGGTGACCCTTAACCCTGGCGCTCACATTATTCATGTTGGACGAAGGCCACTGAGGCAGCCGGGGCTGCCTGCTGATCCCCACAATGCAGCCCTTTCCCCAGGCTACGGTTGGCAAAAAGACCCCCTGGAGCTCTAGTCACCATCTAAAGGCTTTTCAGCACAGTCCGGCTGGCCAGGGCCAAGCAGCAGAGTGGAGGGGGTGAGGCCGAAAGCTAGTGCGGGAGAATAAAGTGTGAAAAAATACAATAACGAAAGAGATTTGAGGGAAACAATGGGCTTTAGAGTCCATCTTAACCTACCACAAACGGTGTCAACATCTGTGGTTCCCGTACGCTGCGCTCAAAGGATGTAATCTAGGGCAAAGAAAGCTTGTTCCTGAGGTTCCTCATTGAAAAGGGATACAGTTTTTTATTTTATTTTTTGTTATTCAGAGCAAGGGTTTCCGTTGCAATGCTTGCCACGCGATATAGTTCTAATGCAGAATACCAAATGCCAAAGTTTACTGACTAGTAGGAAGAAATTTATGTCCGTATTTATCAAGCAAGGTAATTTGAAGTCTTTCAGGACATTTTGGCGGTTAAGACCTGACTTTGGCCTTGGAGGAGCACCACATGGTCTGTGTGATTGTAAACAGGGCACATGCAAAGCCCAGACATGTAGGAATGAATTCCTGTGGGCCGTACCAGAGGGCGGCTGTCACTGCCTCTTTGGCTCCCCTTCGCTCAGACGCTCCTCTGCCTCTTTATTGCGGTAAATTCCAGCCACAAGACGTGCTTCACATAAAGAGTCGCTTCATGTCCATGACGTCAATGTGAAAGAAATCATAAAATGTCACGACCAGTTTAGATCCCACCCTAATTTATCAGTTACCGCCAATTGATCCTAACAGGGAGCCTGTGGAGATCCAGGTGCTTATCATTATATCTGCTTTGTTGTGCTTGAAAGAAACTGACAGGATATGAAATAATGCGGGCAGACGTGCAGAGAAACACACTTTTGCTTTGGTGATGTATTGGTGGAATATGACTGCTTTTAATTTTCTTGAATATGGCTGCATTTAATTAATAGATTCATAGAAACATTTTAAAGGGAAGAATACAGTT